>JAHBCN010006127.1:37500-51114 GCA_019359885.1 Listronotus oregonensis | reverse complement strand
TTTTTTAAGACAAAAACTAAGATTGCCTTGAAATCTACAAAAAGGGTTTTTTTTTTTTTTTAAAAAATCAATTTTTTTTGAGATAACGGGACCCAAAATTTTCCCCTTTTTTTGCAGCAGCTCTCCCTCTAGAATGCCGCTATCTTTTGTGGATTCTTTTATAAGCGGGCGGACGAATTGTTCCATTACTCGGGCAATAATGTACATTTTTTGTTCATTCAAAGTTTATCAGAAGGGAAAACCCGTACCTATTATTATATGAGTTTGAGTCCATTCTTTTTTTTCTAGAATATTGAAAAAAAGTGGTCAAATTTTTTACAATATTTGAAGTACCTCATTATTTTATTATATTTTTGAAAAAATGGTTTGTTATTAACATTTCTTTTTTATAATAAGACCTTAGCAAGTGTTCAATGATCCGAAAATTTTCTTTACAATATTTCTTGCGTTTTGATAAAAAAATTGTCTGCATCTGCTTTTTTAGTAATAACTACTACTACCACATCTATCCAGTGTCCCCCCCTAAAAATGGGTTTCCCGGAATTTTCTCCAAAATATGAATTAGAAAATTTTGTTAAGACAAAAAATGAAGATCACCTAAAAAATCTAAAAAATGGTTCCCAACATTTTTTCCAACACCAACATTTTTCGCAAAACGACCGTCGAAAAATTCATAAATTCACACTTGATAGATGTGGACCATCTTGTCAAGTAAAATTCCACTTTTCTGTACTTGATACGTAATATACTATTTTCTTATTTTAACATTTAAAGTGACAGTTTTTAAAACAATGTGACGTTCCCAATTATCTTTTTATAGCTAGTTACGAAAAGTAAAATTTTTCGCAACTGGTGATGAAAAGTAAGATTTTTGCAACGTCAATGAGCTTTAAAAAGTGTCACTTCCAATGTCAAAATTAGAAACAATTAAAAAGAATCATAATATATTTAAAATTAGAAAAATTACGAAAACGCGTTTTTAGAAACGCTTCCCGATCCGGAAATCTGCTCGTTACGAAAAATAGTGCTTTTTCCAACTGCTTGCACAAATAATTATTCCGAAATTTTTTATCACTTGGTCTATTTGATGTATGTTATTTTTTGCATTTGTTGAGCCCACATTCCTGTTGGACAAACCATGATCCGCCAATGAATTTTACCATAATAAACATTTTCAAAAATTTACACATACATACTTACTATTTAATCATTTTTAACTTGGTAGTCCTTAAAGCTGATGCGTTGTTTTATTTTCGTTATCTGTTGTTTCAGATTTACTACTTCAATCCTTAAAGCAGGAAAAGCAGAAGTAACTGCAAGAAAATTCAGCTTCATGACTAGAACGGGGCAATTTCAGTTGCGGAGAAAATAAAAAGAACTCTTGCGATAAACATGTTTAAAAATAAACTCCTGTTACAAGTAAAGTTTTCGTTTAAAACATGTTAAACTACCAATAGAAACGCAACTTGATTTTAAGAGTTTGCAAAAAAATCAGAAAACTGTATATAATTTGGTAAATGTACATTCTGTAAATTCGGTGAAATTGATTTTAGATTGCGTTACTCTTATCGTGTTATTTTATCGCTAACTAGCTGCATTGGTTTTAAAATTAACTGTAAACTATTTGTTTAAATGACTTTTATGTGATTAAGTGATAAAGACTGTTTAAAATATGTCGGAGGAAGAAAACGGTGGATACGATGTGGAGGCAATTATCCAAAAAAGAAAGTGGGAATGTTACCAGAACGTGACGGAAACGAAAGATGGTAAGTCAATTTTTAATTTCAATTTAATATAGTAAAATATTCTTTTAAGATCGTTTATTTTTGAGTATTATTAACGCATATACTTAATAGCCCTCGTTAAGGTAATTTACTCGTAAAACGGTTTTCTTAAGAATTAAATATATGGTTAATAAAAGTGTCTTTTATCTAATTGAAAAAAAAATACTTTTTTTTATCTTCTGTGAAACGAGATATTAACAATTAAATTGTGCATAATTACCATTGTCGATATATGTCATGTATGAAAGGCATATGTATCCATTTCGGAATATCTCGAAAACGGTTTTTACGATTTTTTTCTAATGTTATCAAAGTAAATCAAAGAATTAGAAAATTAAAAAAAAAACCTAAAATTTTTTATCCTTTTGTAAATAGTTTTTTTCCTAACAAGTTTCCTCAAGTGTTAGGAACAATATTTTTTTTACAAGCGAAAGGAAAAACCAACATATTTAAAAGATTTATGATTAAAATCTTATTTATTAACGAAGGAATTTATACACTAATTATTATTATTAACATTTATGAAAGTGCAATTGGTTGCGTTTTGCAAATTTATTGCTGACGCGAGTTTTCTCTGTAGAAAACGTTAACGGCGGCAGCGGGGTTTTTTGATTACCTTTTGCAATAGGGAAAGTAGTTTTTTAAACCGAGAGGTTGGACATACTGGATACACTGGTAGTGGAAGGTTTTCGGTATCCTTCGGGACTGATGTAGACTTCAGCCTCCAATGTTTAATGTTAATTTGCCCGGAGTGTGCGAGAAATGTTGTAGAGGACCGGCGAAAATGCCCGGTATCAATTCGGTTAGGAATTTTTAGAAAGGCCGCTATTAGATGGCATTTTTCCGAAGGTATTGATGCCGATACATTGTACTGTAACTCCGTGTTCATAGTTCACAAAAAATCGCCTATGTGGTGCTGTCGGCTTTCTTAAACTGGCATACTTTCCATATAGATTCAAAAATTTTCATTTTCGGCATCTCCAGAAATGACAAAGCTTCTAGAGCTGTGATTTTTTGAGTTTGGGATGTGTATTAATACTAAATTTTCTTGGTCTTCAATATGGTCCAGACATATTTTTGTTAACTCCTCTCTACGACAAGCTCCCAGCCAAAAATCAGTAATCAGTTAGTGTAAATAAGTATCATCTGCGTTCATCCATGAAATTTGATATTTCTTCTTTTTTAAAAGACTTGAGCCATTTTGGGTCTAAAACCAACCTTTGTTTTTTTGGGAAGGTCCTTTGAAAAACCTGCTTAAATTTATGTTCTTTCTGTAACTTGATGTACATTTTAGCAAGAGTATCTAGACCATAATGTATTGGGTTTACATGTTTTTGATAAATAAGAGAAATAGGCCAAAAAAATTCTTCTTTAAAAGACTTCACACCCTTACTTTGACACCTGCTCTCAAACATAAATTATTTTTCATACCTGTGGGCAGAAGATATATACTTGCTATTTTTGCTGCTTCAATAATCGATGCTGGTAAATCGTCGTTAGAATCCATTAAAAATGTTTCTTCAATTTGGTTGAAAAATGCGTGACAGAAAATTAATTTTTGATAGATGCATAAACAACTAGTTGGTTGCTATGGATTCTTTGATAATTTATATGGAGTTATTAAAAATATGTACTTACATTTGGTAAATTAGAATTATTTTATTTTATTTGATAAATGTTATAAAAAGACTGCAAAATTACAAAATTCAGTTTCTTCAAATATATAACTATTATAAACAAAAGTAAACATTATTTTTAATAAGATACTAACTTATGTTCCAAAAAAAAATTTTACTTTTCCGCACGCTTGTAGAAAATAATCATTTACCTAACAAGTGCGGAAAGTGATATTTCTCCGCACGCGACGGTAGTTGCATGAACGACTCGAAGCGTCAAGGGCGAAAAAGACACTTTTCGCATGTGTTAGGCACAAAATTTTTCCTACAATCGATATTGTTTTCAGATAAACGTCAATTAGGATTAACTTAGGTATTAATATACTGTTATAACAAAAATTATTGAGTTTTTTACAAAAAAAAACTTATTTTGCAAGTATTTTACCTTATTGAGTGTTTAGATAAGATATTCATTAATTTTACAAATCGTGCAGAAAAGTTGCTTTTCAATGCTAGTAGTCCTATAAAGTTACTTTTTCGTACGATTTTTTATGTAGAGTTATAAGAGATAAGGTAAATAATACAAATTTTAAACTAGGGTAATAGAGAACTGGAAACAAATAAGCGTATTATTAAAGTTAAACGTGCATTTCATAAATACATGATATAAACTTTTATAGGATAACAAAAAAATTAACAGTTATTAGTAAAGTTAAACGCAGAATTGGTATTTGCAGCATACTGTAGATTTATTGCAGGTGCCATATCTGGAAAAACTTGGTTTTTAATTGAATAAGATGTGAGCTTGCTACTGTCTAACCTTCTTAGAAAACCCTCTACCGAATGTGTGGTGTGTGTGTGTGTGTTTTAGTTTTGATTGTACTTTCTGATAAAATTAAATTCGTGGGTATTCTCAAAGACGTTTTCAAAATATTCTCGACAATTTTACTTTTATTCGTCAAGGAATCTTCAATATAGCAATTTGGCTACACTGGTTGATTTCCATCCTCTATGCGTTTTAATATTAGTAATATTGGTTCCTGAATTGGCACACAGGATTGCCGAGGACCTTCGAAAACAGTTTCTGGATTTTTCAAGCCCAACAACCTAGCAAAGTTAAATGCGTTTGTTTCTGGGGTTCACAAATCGCGCAGATACGTACTTTCTGAACAGCTTTATGTAGCTGGATTTGTCCTTATCCGGGCCTACAAATTAACTTGGCCTATTGATTTTGGTAGATGATATGGTGATTACCAATATGCTTTTTTATCTTTTATGTCTGCAGTCGTCATCTTCATCGACTTCAAAGTTTTGTATTTTTTCGGTTTGTACTTATTGTTTGTTGACTCTCATTAAATGGGATGTGAGTTTATAACATATGCTTATATTAACATTTTTCTCAAGTTTTATGATTAAGTTTAACATCGAATATTTCGATCATAGCGTTGATGGGTCCCATGTACAGGGTGTCCCAAATGCAAGCCTCATCATTAGGATCTCGGAAACTTGAAGAGGTAAAAGCAAACTTGCGCAATTTAATGCTGATAAGAATGCTAGCTTAAAAGTTTTAAAATTTCTATTACTTGCAAAGACTTGTGGAAAAAAACTGAATATTTGCGATATTATTTTTATTTTTCTATGACCCTTTTTGAATACAAATAACAAAATTAATTTCACGTTCTCATTGCTACTTTTTCTGTTCTACAAGACAATGTTATCAGATTTATACACTGTCGTTTCGTCATTGACCTGCCATTATCAACTTGTTTTTTTTTTAAATACGATCCTGGATTTTTATTTACGGATTTTAAGAACTTTTAAAATCCCAAATCCAATGATATATTCCATTTACTCGGAAAAATAATTTTAATGTTTCCCTAGTAAGATCCTTCCAAAAATCTATTTGGGGCCATCCATAAATTACTTTACACAAATTTTAGGATTTTTTGACCCCCTCCCCTCCTGGTCGTGTCACTTTTTGTCGCATTTATAAGACCCCCTTTCCCCTGGTGTAATGTTGCATATTTTGAAATTTTACATTTAAAAATAATCAAAACAGTATAACCATTTTTTTTTTCTTATTTTTATTAAAAATATGTTTTAATAGAATAACCATTAAATTAAATATTTTATATAGTAAACAAAATAAAAAAAATACTTAAGTGTACATTTAAGTTTTGCGTTTTAATAATTTAGATTGTTATATGTGATGTCAAAAAGCTGATGACCCCCCCATACCTCTTGTTACACAATGTCACAATCCTCTACACCCTCCCTCCCTAAGATGTGACGTAATTTATGGATGGTCCCTTTATCTGGTTCTCTCTAACACATGATTTCTTATGGAAATCGCTATTAATATGGATTTTTTGAATAAGTGCGACACATCATTGGTTTTGGGACTTTAAAAGCTTTTAATTCCATAGTGAAAAATTTAGGGCCGTATAAAAAAAAACAAGTTAATGATGGCAGCTCAAAGACGGAACGTCGATGTGTAAATCTAATAACACTATCTTGTAGAACTGAATAAACATTAATGAAAATGTAAAATTTATTTTGTTATATTTATTCAAATAGAGTCATAAAAAGATAAAAATTGAATTAAGAATAATCGTTTTTTTCCAAAAGTGTTCGGAAGAATTAGAAATTTTTAATATCCAAGGTAGCATTTTAATCAGCTTTAAATCGCGCAACTTTGCCTCCATTTAATTAATCTCGTTTCTCTTTAAGTTACCAAGATCCCAATTATAAGGCTCGAATTTGGGACGACACCCTGTACTTGATAATATATGAAAATACGATAGCCATAGCTCTTTTTTTAATGTTAATTTTAAGGTATTTTATTTTTATAAAATATTAAAATATATAATGTTATAAATACCAAATACCAATATTTTGGAATTAACTAAGTAAGTAAATCTATATTTAAAAATTTAAAACTTCATCAAGTCCTAGGTCTTCTTGGATTGTACCTATTACCGATGCTGCATTACCCCGTTGTACAGCTAAACCAATTCTTTGGATAATAAAACTTTGGGATTTTTTGCATGGAATTTTTTTGCAAATTTCATTTATTAAACCTGTAGCCTCATAACCCAAAGGACCAAAAGTTTCAACAGCAAAACTAATAAAGATAAAGCGGTCTTCAAGCTCTTTATATTTTTAATGTTTTTTTTTTATTATTTTCGCAAGACAAGCAACTGCACCTACTTAATTATTAGAAGTGAATATTTTTTTGGTTGCGCCACAATTTAAACAAACGGAACTCTTTTATGTTCGCACGGCCAAGCTTTAATGCTGCCTCTAGTAGGTGTATGCTCGAAGATTATGAGTAAAAAAAATGACTTAAGATTTAAAAAAGCAAATGGAGGAGATATAAGGACGTATTAACTGTAAAAAGTACATTTTACTTGCTTCCTTCCTATTTTAAACTTAACTTATTTTGCTAAACAAATGCCTACTTTATCAAGGCTAATTTTCGTTTTTAATTTTGCTGTCGTAAAATTACGACGTTTAAAATGTACGGCAATAAAAATGCTGGAACGCTATAACAGTTTCTCGGATCTTTATGTAATTGGATTTGGTATAAAGTTTACAAAACTTTATAAATAAACATAATTGGTGCGATTTTAGATTAATAGAGTTTTTTGGGACCGTCCACGAAAGGGTTTTAAAAGGGTAAAAAACTAACTTGGGTCCCCTTTAAAGGGCAAACCTTACAGTCTAGACAGCCTAGGCATGATGATATGAAGGAGGTAAAAAGTTCGGGGTCTCTTTAGGTGGTCTGTAAAGGGATGCATAAAAGTAGCACCTTGTGTTGCTCTACTGGGAGCTGCAAGGAGAGAATTATATTGATGATTATCGGAGCAAAAGCCGTAAAATTTCCTATAAAATAGCGACTGATCCTCCACAACTTGTTGGTGAGAATAAGAAAAAAGTTTTTTGCAAAAAAAAGGGCAATATTATGGTTAGAAGGAGGGAAATACTTTCTAGCTCGAAAGAGGAATCCGACTTTTTAAAACTGCTGAGGCTATAAATAAAAGGTTATTCTTTCTAATAACACCCACAAGATTAAAAAACTCTGTCTTGCAAAACCGTAAAGAATAAGAATTGGTAGACTTTTTTTGCGTCAACAAACATAATTGTGTCTTTGGGGTATTAAAAAGGACAAGACTTTTGGTATCCTAATTAAATATTAATTTAAGATCTTAAGATCATATGATTAGAGTCACACCGCAACTAGTGGTGTAAGGAATCTATAACACAACTAGTTTTTTAGTAATGAACAACAATTACAAATAACCAAAAACATATCAATTTTTGATACAATTTTTGTTTGAATACAAATATTTCTAATTTTCTTGTGAAAGCGGGGAGGGGCTGAAGTAAAACTCTTTTTTTACAACACACCCAGCTTTCGGAATTTTTCCCTTTTTCGAGGGTGCAAAGTCAGTTTTCTTAAGAGTGCATTTACGCTACACCTTAGGGGTCGGGCGAAAAGACGCGGAGACGGTGGGCGGAGACTAACAAACTCCCATTACCACAATTTTCGTATAGCCGCATTAAAAATATTATATTTTATTTTTGTTCTTCAAAATTCGGTGTATCGATGCGATGTTGTTTCCGATTGCAAGCCTACAGGAGATAACGTTTTTTGGTAACTATTTTTCACTTAAATGACATAAATTATACACCATTTTAAAGGTAAGGAAATAATCTATGCCTCTGCTGTAACGGATTTTTGAAATACGAGTCGAGTTAAGAAAAAATAGTATCTAAACATAACCGATTTTAGAAAAACTTTCACTCAAGGAAATATTAAAAACTAAATCCAAATTTAAAAAACTATTACAACAGAAGCCTAGATTTAAGTGTTGGCTTTCATATAGTTTTTGAAAATTATCGATAACTTATACCGTTTTTGAGAAAAACATTATGCCTCGAACCCAAGGAAGTTTTAAGGTGTATGGAAGCCCAATGCTATGGCCCATTCGATCAAAAAATGTCCAGCCCAGTATAAAAATATCTGTCAGAGTTGGCTCCGCCGATTCTGTGCAATAACAAAATTCCACGAAATAAGTTAATGTGTTCCCTACTTACACACTGATAAATCAGTGTGTAGTTAGGCAACACATTATACTTTTATGAGAGCCGTAGTACCGTTTTTGATCTTAGGTTGTCTAAGGTTTTTGGTGCAAGGGCGTGCGCGGCGCGTATGAAGCTATATCGTCATTTTCGTTGTGGTTTGTGCCCTTTGCGCCGTATTAGTTTCGATGGTTTTGCTTTGTGTGGGTATCTTTATTTTGTGGTTGCACAAGCTTTTTGGATTATTAAAAAACTTCTTATTTTAGTGATTATTGTTTGTTAAATTGTGACTATAATTTTGTGTTTATTGTTTGTTACTTATAATATCGTAACAAAATGATTAGAGGTTGTATGGTTTTGTCTTGCAAATCCAAGGGTAACATACCCGGCATTTTTTACTTTAGGTAAGTATTTCTTATATTTAAATTAGGTGCTTCTTATGAGACGTAACGTTAGGTAACCGAAAAAAATATATATCAATTATGAATAATAGAATAATGAAAATTTCATAGGAAATAGCAGCGAGAAAAGTAAGGCAATCTTAACTATCTTTTAGATGATTTTCACAATGTTTGTGTATTTCTGTGGATTACTAAAAAGAAATAAGAATTTAGTACATTCTTTTAAAATATCAAAATTATTAATTACTGGGCAAACCAGGCAAATTTAAATATATACAGGTCCCTCTAATTGAATGAAAGAAAGTACCATTTTATGTTAAAGTTCCTTTTTGCTTTTTCTGTATTTGTTTAAAAAGAAATTAGATTTTTGGTTTCTTAAAATTACATTATCAACTTTTTAAGCTCGACATACTGTAGACACATAATATTTAACGGATACTGTTACAATGGATACCTAGGTACCAAAGGTTACTAAACATTTTTAACCACTGTTATTTTGTCTCATGAATGTTTGTTATTAGTAAAAAGTATATACCTAAAAAGCAGTTATGAAAATTTTCACTTTTTAATGTGCAACCAGAATCTTAGGATTAGATAAAACTAATTTACACTATCTTGCCCTTCTTTTATCACAAAATTGGTGATAAGTACATGAAACTATCATACAATGTTTGAAATTTATTTTTAAAAATCATGTTTTTATTTATTTACAAAGATTTGTGGTAAAAATACAAAACTCACAAAAATATCGACCATTTAAATAGAAGGCTTCTTTCCATATTATATCAGATGATATAAAATCCAATATTACACAATCTTTTTAAATATTCTATGGTAGTATCGTTTAATAACCAACAATTTTGTGCAAAGAATAAAAAAAACAGTGAATGCTTGAATTTAACATTTAATGATGTCAACTTTATAGATAGTAACAAAGAATTATGGAAGTCCGGCTATGACCTACTATTCACTGCGCAAACTCCGCGGGGCCAATCACCCTATTCCCGCTGCCTTGTACGCCTGGACAATTTTGTTCTACAGTATTGGGCTACCATACACCTTTAAACTTCCTTGCTCGAACCCAAAATTTGATCCAATTTTCGCGACGCGAATGTACTCTTAACGCCAAAGTTGATATTAGAAATATAGTTTATTTGATACCAACTATGCCCTCAAGAAAATTCAGTGTGTACGCTTGAAAAAGGAAAAATAAATTTCCGAAAACTTCGGCGTTTTGTAAAAATAGAGTTTAACTTCAGCCCTGGACCGCATCACCAACAAAATTAACAGATATATATTATTCTAGGAAGTAGGTAATTACTGCATTTAGAGTAATAAATTTGTAATTATTTTGAAAGCAGTTTACCGTTATAATACCACATATATAATTATGCATATTAGTGATACTATATATTCCTTTATCTATTCACCTATGTGTATTTTCCAAAACAAATGATTTAGATCATAATGTACTAGTCATTATTTTAGTTGCTCTCTATTATGATTTATATATGTTTGTAGAGAGAACACATTAAAGGTAATTTATCTTGAAATTTAATATTTACATGGTAAATATTCACAGAAAGTCGAATAATCTGTCATTGTTACAATTTTATATCTTGTTTGCAACAAATTAACAAAAAAAAAAATTGTTTAAATTATTTACATTTCAAGTACAATACATATTGTTTATTTATTGACTTGATTTGGTCAAAACAGGACTTTTTTTTTGTTAATCGTCAACCTGAAAGAAAAGTGACATAGCTCAAAAAATTTGGTTTTAAAAAATGGCCAACAAAAAAAATATTTTTTATGTATTTTGGCTTATAGCAATTTTTTTAAAATTAAATTAACACAAAGAACATCAAAAGCATGGACGAATTTAAATTTCTCGACCCAGAAAACCCCAGATCCCAAATTTTGTACAGCTATCGGCCGAGTAATGACGCGTTTAAATTGCCCAGGTTAGCTTTAGAATGTTTAACAAAACGTCATTGTCGGTGTTATTCAAGATTTTAGTAGGCAACCTGTAAAAATTTGACATTTTGTTAAACATTCTAAACCGTTGTCAACTTAGGAAATTGTTAAAAGTTAACAACGGTTTAGAATGTTTTACAAAATGTCAGATTTTAACAGGTTGCCTACTAAAATCATTGAGTAACAATGACAATGACGTTTTGTTAAACATTCTAAACTGCTAAGTCCATTGCTAAATTTAACAACGCGATCATCACTCGGCCGAATGTCATTTAGTTAAAGAATTATTACGAAAAAACGAAAACAAAATTAAAAGTTTAACACCCTGTATCTTTGTTATTATCAACTTTCGGATAAGGCAAGTTTACATAAATTGCATTATTTCGACCTAAGGAATCTGCTGTCGCTCAGTGTCCCATTACTTTTGGGACACCCTGTATAATATATATATATATATATATATATATATATATATATATATATATATATATATATATATATATATATAAAAAAAATAAAGAAAGTCTTGGCCGACCATTAAAAACAAAGGTAATAAATTTCTTGGGATGGTGGAGAGGGTATTAAAGTAAAATTCTTGGGGAAGAGTTTCGAACTTTTTTTCCTTTTGGTTAAATAGGAAAAAAAAACAATACAAAAAAAAAGAAATCTTTCTCAATTTTAGGATACTTCAACTAAAGATTATTTAAATTGGGAAAATAACAACAGCTAATTTTACAATTATAAAACAATAAATAAGTTTTAAAAAAAATTCATATTAATGTTTTTAGTTTAAGTTTAAATAATAATAAAAAAAAATTAATTTATTTATAAATAAATATAAAAAAAAAATAAATATATAAAATTAAATTAAAATTATTTTAAATTAATAGTGTATAAATGAAACAGAATACATACCAAAAAACTGACATTTATAGAAAATCATTTTATTAACCTCGAGCATAAAAATAAAATGTTAAAGGACAATACCAAAAGTTTCCTAAACCTAAAAGAAAATAAATCTTAAAAATGTTAAACATATAAATTTAAAAAAAGGTAAATTTGGTAAAGTAGGTTTGGGGAAAAATAAAGAAACCTTTTAAAAAGTTTGATTAGATGATGTAAATTGGAAAGGATAAAAGTACAAGTGTTGTATTTTCATAAAATAACAAATAGTGAAATAAAAAAAAGAAAGTGAATAGTAACAGTAAGTAAAAACATTCATTTTCTAGAATTAATATTAAAAACGGGTAAAAAACTTAAAGGTTCAAATAATTACATTGTAATCATAGTAAATAAACAATGTTTATTTATGGACAATAATGTTGAATTGTAAATGATTATAAATTATTAAGGAATCATATTAATCTTAAAAGATTCTTTATTATGTATATTTAAGTTTGTAAAGTAGGTAGGAAGAAAACCTAAAGTTTATTTGTAAATTGGAAAATAAGTAAAAGTCACGTACGCCATTATCAAGCATCAATAGCTTTAAAATGAAATTTGAAACAAACTCAAATTAAAACATAAATTTGTTTATACCAAATGAAAAGCAAATAATTATAATAATTTTCATTTAATAAAAGGGCCAATATAAAGAAATAAACATAGGGTTTTATAAAAAGAAAATCAAAATATATCAAAATTGAAGTCATAAAATTTAACATAAATTTTTCTCAAGTGGCCTGGAAAGCATCCATTTTCATAAAAATTATTCATTTGTTTCAATGAGTATATAAGCAAAAAACGCCCGAAAACGGCATCATTCACATAATTCAGTTGCTACCGAAAACTTAAAAGTTTATTATAATAAAAACAAATGAATGGTCAAAGAAAGTATTCTAACCTCACTATTTTGACAGAAAGTAAACAAACAAAACAAAGTTAAGTTTCCAGTATAAATATAAAGTTAAATCATCAGAAAGTTTATAAAAGTGTTAATACAGAAACAATCAAGTTAAATACCTGTGTTAATGGTAATTAATCCAGACAATTAAAAGTAAACCAGCGATCGAAATCGACAAACGTCAACAAGTATATTTTTCGACACGTTCGATACTAACACCACACTAGAGGCAGCTTTGGACATTATTTATGGGAAGATTTACAAGTAAACCAAAGGGAAAACGAGATTATTTAGTTTAATATCCTTTTTTATAATGTTTATGACAAATAGTCATAGTTCATTTATATTGTTCCTGAATAAGGTAAGAGTTTATTTATGTTTGAAAAAGGATAGGAGAAATAAATATTGCCAACATAACCTAAAAAAGAATCATATTGCCAACGTTACTTTAAAAAAATTATAAAATTGAGGCAAGACATAGATATAAATAATAAACATAATTATGAATTGAAAATATATGATTTAAGATTTAAGAATAACAGCATTATTATCATTTTTATAAATATTTGTTATCAAAAATTAGTATTTATAATAAATAATTTATTTTGAAAATTATTCTCTTTTATTTTGTATGTATGTTCAATAAATGTATGAGATAAAAGCCAGAACTCAAAGGGATTAGAGTTTCAGAAAGCCGGAGTTGACATACTTATAACCCCAGAATTAAAATTAATTGTAACAATCTCGCTAAATATTATAACATAAAAACAAAATACCATATATATAAAATATAATATAATATATTAACTGTAATTAAAATATATAAAATAATTAATTCGTTATATATATATATATATATATATATATATATATATATATATATATATATATATATATATATATATATA
>JAHBCN010006127.1:0-32500 GCA_019359885.1 Listronotus oregonensis | reverse complement strand
AAGGTTAGTTTGTTTTTTCAATTTTTTTTTGATGAATATCTCAAAAAATAATTGCCGATTTTAGATTTGTAATCAGCGCCCACCTTTTTACCATGTATTTTTAATTAAATTAGAGGGACCTGTTTTATATTAAATTTTGCCTGTCTGCAATAATCAATAATTTTGATCATTTAAAGTGTACTAAATTTTTAAAAAATGAAAAAAAAATCTAAATTTAAAACTTATTTTTTAAAAAATAAGAAATACACAATTTAATTAAAATCTCTAAAGATATTAAGATTCCTTACTTTTCTCACTAATTTCCCAAAAATTTTCATTTCTATTTAATTGATATATTATTATTATTGTTACTAACGTTACGTCTTATAAGAAGCACCTAACTAAATATTTACCTAAAGTTAAAAAGACCCCCGTCTTCCGAATTTCCAAGACAAACCTAACCTTTAGTCATTGTTGAAAATAAATAACAACATCACAAATTATAGTCACAATTTAATAACCATAATCACTAAAATAATAGGTTTGATCAATCCAAAAAACGTATGCTCTCATAAATTATATAAGGTTTTAACACTGATTTATCGTGTTTAAAGAAAATAATTTTGGGAAATTTTTGGGTATTGCGCAGAATCGGCGGGCCCAACTCTGACAGTTATTTCATCTGGGCTGGACATTTTGATCGAATCCATAGCATTGGGCTCCATACACCTTTAAACTTCTTGGTAATACCGATCTGTTTGTTTTATTAAGTAACCTTTTTTCATTAAAACGGACAATTTTTTTGACTGACGCTGGACTAAACAAAACGCGAAAATGCTGGCTATCGCAGTATTAAAATAATAAATATAATTGCAAACAAAAAATACAATTTTTAGTTCGATATTATAATATAGAGAATATTAATAATTAGGCATATATTGCAGATAGTAATTTTCAGACTTTAAAATATTTTTAGGCATTTTTGGGAGGAGGGGTTAATTATTCCCTTTATCCCTTCTTATCTACGCCAGTGACAAACACTTGGCGTTGAGCTAAAATTATTTTAAAATTTTAGTATTTATAGTTTTTTCCTTATAAAAAATCATGAATAAAAATGACGGATTAAAAAAAATCAAAGTAATAACAGGAAATGATTCAGTGCATGCATGGGGATCTCGGAAACCGGAAGATAAGAATCGGTTGAATTATTGAAATTGCGCAAGGTGCCTAACAACATGCCAAAATTTGAAAGTTTGAAAAAAATTTCCAGACTGGAATATCCGGAAAAACCAAATTGCTGATTTCGTTTTATTTTTTCTGCGTTATTTAAAAATATGAAAAAAAAAAAAGACACTTTCTCATAATCTAGGCTCAGCTTTGAGGGAAATTTTTTGTTTCGACGTTTCGTTTTCGTTAGACCATCAACTTTATTTTTAATACGGACCTGGGTTCTTAATTTAACTTTTTTAACCTCTTATTATTCAATTACAAAATATTACAATATTTATTAACAAATATAAACGCCCCTAAGAATGATTTGCGTTCCTTGTCTTTCTGTTCTTATAATATTTTATTTAACAGAAAAATATTAAGTGTTATACTTCATTGTAATTGGTTTTTTAAAAACTTTAAAAAAAGCAATAAAAATTAATTCCCAAATTTTTTAAAAAAAAAAGTTGATGGTTTTTCAAACAAACGTCGTACGAAAAATTTCTCAACGCGTATTAGACCTAAAAAGTTTCATATAAAATGCTTTTGTTTCTCCATATCTCTCTAAATAACGTCAGAAAAAAAAATTAAAAAAGAAAAACGGCAAATTAGGTTTTTTCGGATATCTCCGAATACTCGATTTTAACTTTATTAAGCACCTAAATGCGCAACTTTGCCATAAAACCGACTTCGTATCTTTTTAGGGTTTTTTCGAGATTCCCATATCTGTGGCACCCTATATAGACAGACACTATTAAATTTTGTGTATGTTGATCAGCTACAAAATTGTGTAACTTTACATTAGTCAATTTTGGTATTCTCTTGTGACTTTATGGCTACCGATTTCTGAGTCTCACGTGACCAAGAATTTGTTTCCTTTTGAGTTTTAATCTCCGACTAAATTTAAGAACACAGCAAAATTAATCATAAAACTAACATAATATAATAAACCATGTAAGCAAACCTTAACTAAATATGTAATTTCCGCAATACTTTCTCTTAACAAAAATTAATTTTCAGAAACTTACTGCATAATTTACATCTGCTTAGTTAGTCTAAAATGCTTAATCACTTGCAGGCAAACAAAAACAACCAAGCTAAAATTCCTAACTCGACCATTTTGGTGAACCGCAACGCATAATTACTAATTGTAAGGCGGGCACATTTTTGAACAAAATAGAAGCAAAAACCTGATAATGTTCTGAATCCTTGCTTAAGTCAGAGTGGGATTCAGAATCATCGTTTGTTATTATAAGACATTTAAAAAGTAAATCTGCATTGAAGGAATAATGATAATAATAATAATTTTGTTTCATTGTAATATAAGATTATACATCTTTTCGGAAAAGCAGAATAAAATAAGACTGTGATAATAACAATGGATAATAATAAATATTATGATATTATGAGAAAAAAGGTCAGTATAATGGTTCTACGCAATTAATCTATTCTAAATTGTCTTAAAAGTATTTAGACAATACATAATAAGCCTTTCCGAACAAGAAACAATTTGAATTTATGAAAACTACCTACAACTTTAATACCGGAAGGTAAATGATTTACCATAATCCATCCACCAAAATACAGACAGAAGTAAGTGTTAATTTTTTTTTTATATAAATAACACATGAGTCTTCTTGGGACAGTTCATGAAGGCTGATGCCTAAGTACTAACGTACCGTGGGTATCTTCAGTGTGGTGAGAGGGAGTTTGTTCACACGGGACTTAAATTTTTGGAGATTGGGAGGAGAAGGAAAAACTTCTGCGGGCAGCAGGTTTCATAGTCTTGACACTCTAGGGATGAAGGAACGAAGAAAGCGGGAAGTTCGGGGCCTCTCTAACTGAACTGTTTAAGGATGCATAAAAGTTGCACTACGGGTTGCTCTCTTGGGAGCTGCCAGAGAAGGAATTATACTGGTGAACTCCTCTGAGCAGAAGCCGTGAAAATACCTATAGAAGAGCGACAGATCTCCTACAGCTCGACGGTGGGCAAGAAGAGAAAGCCTTTCTGTGAGCATTGGATCATTAAGAAGACGAACAGCTCTTCTTTGAACGGAGTCCAGAATGCTAAGTGTAGTAGGGGACGCCATTCCCCAGACATGAGAACAATATTCTAAAGAGGATCTGATTTGGGATACATACAGAGTGTACAGATTGGAAGAAGAGAAATATTTTCTGGCTCGGAAGAGAAATCCAATCTTTTCTGAAGCTGCCGAAGCTATGGATAAAATGTGTTTGTGCCAATTGAGGATATTCTCAAAAGTAACGCCGACAAGATTAAACGACTCTTTGTTCGGCAGAACTTCGCCGCTCATATGTAAGGGATGAGCATTTTCAGACTTTTTTCGCGACAGCGAACATGACTGTGTTTTCGAGGCATTAAACTAAACAAGACTTTTGGCGCTTCAATCCAAGATAAGTTTTAGGTCTTGTGAAAGAGATATCTGCATTGACCTGCTCTTGTTTTCGAAATCAGGATTACACGGTGGCTTAAGAAATTGAATACTAAAGTGGAGGGTACTATCGTCAGCAAAACTATGAATGGGATTGATTATGGAAGAGAGAAGATAGTTAATGTGTAAAAAAAAACAGCCCTGGGGCACCCCAGCATTAATTTGGTAGAAGCTGGAGTAATGACCATCTACACTAACTGATATACTTCGATTAGAAAGGAAACTGGAAAGCCAAGAGCAAAGCTTAGGTGGAAGACCGTAAAAAAGAAGTTTGTTAAGAAGCCCATCATGCCAGACCTGATCGAAAGCGTTGGATATGTCAAGAGCAACGATCTGGGATTCACCAAGAAACTCAAGGGACTTGTTCCAGTTGTGTGAGACAAAGGAAAGAAGATCAGCTGTGGATCTACTGTGGCGGAATCCATATTGTCTATCATGTAAGATCCAATGTTTTTTCAGATACTTTACGATTTGGGAATTTATGAATTTTTTGCAAACAACTGAAAGAAGAGATATAAGTCTATAGTTGGAGAGGAGACTTTTGGATCCTTTTTTGGGGACAGGTTGCACACGGGCAGCTTTCCAACTCTCCGGGAAAATGCCTGTGGCGTAAGAGATTCGAAAGAGGCGAGTTAAGATGGGTGCAAGCTCGGGAGCACATTTTTTTAAGACGATTGCTGGTATGCCATCCAGCCCAGACGATTTTTCCGTATTAAGAGAAGAAAGAATACGCTTGAACTGTTTGACTTTAAAAATTATATCGGACATTTTAGGAGAAACAGGGACAACTGCTGGAAGGGAAGATTAATAGGAGGATCAAGCGTAGAATTGGCAGCAAATTATTTGGCAAATAGTTTGGCTTTTCCTTTGGAGGTAGAGACAATTCCATCTTCAGAGATTAGGGGTGGAAAAGAATTTGTGCAAAAGTTCTGACTAATATTTTTGGCAAGGGACCAGAAAGCTTTACTGCCATTTGAGCAAGAGAGAACTTTATCTTTTATTCGATTGTTAAAACGGTCTTTTGCTTCTGAGATAGTCTGATTATACTGATTTCTCGCTTCGATGCTATCCTGTCGATTTTCGGGACTGGGGTTTTAAAGAAACTTTTTGTGGGCTTTGTGACAGTATTTAGAAAACCACGGTTTGTGATTTGAAGTTATGGGGTTCTTTTTAGTGTGGGGAATATAGGTCTCAATGCCTAGTTGAATTGTTTCGGTAATTTGTTTACATATTTCGGAAGGATCGAAAGTAGAAAAGCAGGTGGGATCCCAAGGGTAGGTGGCAAAGAAATCTCTCAGACCATCCCAGTCGGCCGAATTGTAGTGCCAGACGGTTCGTGGCGGCATGCTTTCAGTTGCCTCAAAATGAGTGGAGTAAGATACGGTGACCAAACCATGGTCAGAGCGACCAAGGGGAGCAGTTTCTAATGCTTGATAGTGTTCGGGGGTGGAAGTAAGAAAGGGATCTAGGGGGTTAACTTAGAGGTTTGCTTTAAAAATATATCGAACTGCTTTTTGTGGCAATAAAAACAATTTAAATAATAGATAATGATTAGAATTTTCCTAAAAGCAAATACCATATCTTATAATCAATTTAATTAGAGCAAAATAAATAGATTTCAAAATGTAAAATTATTTAAATTTATGGGAGAGTACTCTAATGGCATAACAGTTAGATGCAAGTTTACTACATAGTTTTTCTATATGTTTTTTGAAACTTAGTATAACAGCGTCATAAATTTCTAAAAATTCATTATGTGAAGAGGATGGTGAGCAAAAGTTCAAAAAAAAGACAGTCACAAGATATAATTATCTGCATGCTAACATGTCTATCTATGGCTATGAAAACTATTCTGTGCTGAACTCCCTTTGATATCTTTATCAAAACAGAGCCAACATCCTGGGAAATGTGGTCACATAGAAGCAACAGAGATCATCCACAAATCATAAGACTAAGACCAAATCCCATGATCACCATATAAAGCCAGCTGCGATCCTGACATATGGACAAAAGGAGGGTATCATCACTTTCCAGAGACCTGGTTTGGTTTACTGATCGATCAACGACAATGATGAAGTGGGTGCTAGCGTATTTGGGGCAAGAATTAGAGTTTTTGGGTACCTAAATATGAAAAAAATTCCCACGTGCTATTAATTTGGTCTTGCGATTTTGAGAACGGGTAAATTTTTCTACACTTTGAAAATTCTAACTTAACAACAATAGGTCACCACTTTGGCTCGTTGGTCGCCAATTTCATTGCCTTTTACTTCTTTATGTCCTGACCCACATTAAGGCTGATACACCCAATTGTATTTTATAAAAACATATTCGTGGAAGACCATGAAGCAAAGGATAAATGTTAAATATTTATTATTTTAATATTAAACTATATTTAATTATTAAAATATCGTCAATAGGTTATTTTAAATAAAAATACTGTTACCTTATATTTGAAGTTAAAAATTAAAAAATTAAGATGTCGGACTTTTTTTTATTCTGTTGGTTTTTACAGCGCATTAATGATAAAATAAGTAGCTGAACCATAAGAAAAAAAAAAAAAAAAAAACTAATATACTATATATAGAAATTTACCATAAAGTGCCAAAATGATACATTTTTAGTTAAAAAATATATTTATATATTTTCTCGCTTCATAAGGATTTTATCGTATTTTTCTTTCGAAAAGTAAATGACAAAACGAACAATTTAATAAAATTTACATAATAATCTCATTTTTTTTACGAGAAATAGAAAATTTACAATTTGATAAGGAAAATACCTTGACCTAACCAAAACTAGGTAATTGTTTGAAGTTATTGTTTGTTAGTTCTTTTTTTTTTCTTGGTAAATTGTAAATTTTTTATTATTCATGAAAAAGAAAAATCAGATATTTTATAAATATTTTAATTGTTTAAAAAATATCTCGATATATAAAACCTGATAAATTAAAATATTTGCTTTTATATTTAAAAAATTTGATTTTTTAGAATTAATATTTTTTATCATAAATGCGCCGTAAAAATGAATAAAATAACAAAAATATACAGGATGTCCCAGAAGTAATGGGACACAAAGCAACAGCAGATTACTTAGGACAAAATAATGCAATTAACGTAAACTTGATACAGAACTAAGATACAGGGTCTTAAACTTTTAATTTGGTTTTCGTTCTTTTCGTAATAATTTCTTAACTAAATGACATAGCGGTACAAAATTGAAAAATTTGGGAGTTCCTTTAAGGCAAGAAATTCAAACTCGTCCATACTTTTGATGCTGCTGATAGAGAACGCCAGCTACGGCGTACCCCACTTGTTTTAGATAGCATAACTTCTTTGGGGTCAGTATATTGACCTGTTTACTAAAAAAAATCCCTCTGCATCAAAAATGTATGCCTTATTTAGGCCTCTAGGAGCAACTGTTTTCGACCCACCCACTTTAAAGGACCCCGCAATTTTCCTATGAAAAATGGGTTTTGACCAATTGTTTTTAAACTTTGCAAAGTAATAGTTTCCGACTCGCTGATCAAAAGTTTCCATCGACACAAAACTCAAAAACCCCTCTAATCCCCCCAAAAGTCTCCAAATTCCTAGTGACCTTTAAGGCTAATTTTGGGGGGTTAGAGGGGTTTTTGGGTTTTGTGCCCGTGGAGACTTTTGATCAGCGTGTCAAAAACTATGACTTTATAAAGTTTGAAAACAATTGGCCAAAACCTATTTCCCATAGGAAAATTGCTGGATCCTTTAAAGTGCGTTTATCTCGAAAACAGTTGCTCCTAGAGACCTAAATAAAGTATACATTTTTAATTTAAAGGAAGTAATAGTAACTTTTTTTTAACAAAAAGGTCAATATACTAGGCCATAAAAAAGTTATGCCATCTAAAACAAGGGGAGCACACCGTAGCTAGCTCCCTCTACCAGCAATATCAAAAGAAAGGACAAATTTAAATTTCTCGCCTCAAAGAAACCTTACATCTCCAATTTTGTACCGCTATATCATTTCGTTAAGAAATTATTACAAAAAAAAAAACAAAATTAAAATTTTAACACCCTGTATCTTAGTTATTATCCACTTTGAGATAAGGCAAGTTTACGTTAATTGCATTATTTCGACCTAAGAAACTTGCTGTTGCTTTGTGTCCCATTACTTCTGGGACACCTTGAATAAGAGATCTAAATTTTTTGATTTTTTATGGCCAGAATAGGGTGGACTCCCCTTTCCAAATAATTAACAAAATCCTAATCCGTCCCTGTATTTGGCTCTACAATGTTTGTTTTTATGGCAAATATAGCGACTAACCATAATAAGCCGTTTATCACTAAATAAAACGCCAGAACATGTTTTTGCGCTCGTTAACAAGAATTTTTGATATACGTGATGGTTGGTCAGCTCGACGAGAACGTATATCATAAAATAGTTTTATTATATAAATTGACGTCTGACGTGGGGATGAAGTTTGTCGATAAATAACGGACATTATTAAGGAAGAAAACGGCATTTTTTATGTCGGGACTAAAAATAAACTATATATCTTTTTTATGTTAGGCCCTGTAATATATCATCAAAGTAAAGGATTATTGGCGATGACAGGGTAAATATAAGTTATATTATAATACAGAGAGGAATTGGAAGTTTTTATATGTGTATCAAAGTTTACAGTATTTACATATAAGTTGAGTCACTTGAGCGGACAACGATTCAACATCAACCGCTGTTATAGTGTTTGGCGTTGGTCTGCGTACTGTGTGTATCCATAAGTTATTAAAAAAACACCAGAATTTTGTTTGTGCTTACACTTGTGGTTTTCGGACTTTTTTCATTAAAAATTAACACACTTTTTACACAAAATTCCTAAACTTAAAATCTTACAACGCGGGAAATTTTTCGAAGAGCCAAAAACCTGCACGTGTGCAACCTATCAGTGGCGGCTCGTGGTCAATCTTTCGGGGAGGTCATAAGTTAAAATTTCAAATGTATATGGCTTAACTGATTTTTAGTTAAAAAAAAAACATGACTGAATGATTCAATTTTAGGCATTTTATTTCACGCAGACGTTTACTCCAAAGAAAAACAATAAAGAAAATTCAAAAATAAATGAATAACAAACAAACACCTCGAAAAATGCGTAATTTTCCTCTTCGCGGCTGTTGACCCAGACCATGCAATTACACTGCTTCGGAAAGCAGTCGAAATCGCCCAATCGTAAATTAGATCGAGAATACTCGACTCGACTCCTTTTAACACAATACGGTCAATATATAGTTGAATCAATATAAGAATCAAAATTCTGTTCTCTTTGAAAAGAAAAAAAAATAAAAAGTAGCCGAAAAGGTTTGATTTGAACTGTAGAACCCCCTTTGCTTTTTAAAATGGCCGCTTGCCGCACGTGTCTATAAAAATACTCCATATAAAAAGCAAAAGCGATGAATCTTTTCAAAGAGCACCGAATTTTCATTCTTATACTAATCCAACTATTGTCTATACTTCAAGTCCAAAATTTCTGTCAATGACGCATCGCTCGCTTTTAGAGTGCCCCGGGTTGTGTGGGGTCAGGGGAATAAATTCCAGTGGCGTATGCATTTTAGAAAATAAATGATAAAATTTCGTTAAACATGAAAATATTTTTTACAAGCAAAAGCTATTTTCTCACATTTTTATCAACCCTTTAAATTAGTAACAAGCATATATTGTTTTGGTATTATTCGGATTAATGAAAAATGTAATTTTTTTGCTTAATTTTGCACATCTCCTATTTTGGGGTCATAGAACAAAATTTGAGTTTTTTTGGCGATTTTTCAACGTTTTTCCAAAAAAAAAATACATTTTTTACTTTAATTTTACCTTCTCTGATTTTATTTTGCTACATAAAAAAAATAATAAAATTTTAGTCATAAACTAAATTAAAAAAGATGTAAAAGCAGAACGATAGACAAGCCAAGTTACACCGACTTGCCAATTCACCACCGATCTTGCAATTTCAATATTATATACTTTTATACATATTATTGTATTCACACTCATTGCTTCATCAAAAATATCCACTATATAAGGAACACGAAAGCTCTGAGATCATCAGCTTGTAGAATCCAATAACTATTTCGGGTCTTTCGTGTTCCATATTTAGGATTTCCATATCGAGAATATTTTTGATCAAACATTGCGGGTCGAGCGAAGCAAGGTTCGCATACCTTATAAAAATGTCATAAAGAAAACTATTACAACCTGGTAACAGGTCAACATTTTTAGAATTTCGAGTTGAATTCGGACGTAAACGTTTTACCTACATTTTATTGAAAATTAAGGTTTTTTCCTTACTTTTTAAGTGTTTTTTTTTTAATATTAACATAGTATGAGTTTTTTAAATATATTTTCGTGCAAATGAATTTAAAGGAATATGTCGTAAAATGGAATTAAACAATTCAAATATGTTCTATTGTTTTTGGGGACATGTTTAATTGTTTTTAGTTCTTTTTTTAAAATGGTATTAGTGTCAGAAAATGGACTGACTCTGTCAGTTCTAGGCATCGCAATGAACAAAGAAAAAAAACCCCAAAAACCAAAAAATCACAAATATTAATCTACGTTTCAGACCTAAAATTTAGTTTAATTTTTTGTTTTAATTTCAATCTTGATAACGGTGGCCGACTTGCCACCGAAACGTAGATTATTATTTGTGATTTTTGGTTTCAGGGGTTTTCTTCTTTGTTGCAGGCGATCTGCTAGTTCTAGGTCCATAGGGCTGGACGGGTCAGCCCGCATACCCCGGGACCCGGACCAAGAGGGTCCCATTTTCCAAAAAGTAAAAAGGCGAGTAACCCAAATAAAACAAACTTAAACAATTCAATTATTATTATTTTTTAAATACTATAAGAGGCAGCCAAAAAACAGCTTCTGATTCATGTTTAACAATCGAAAAGTAAAAAGTGTTCAAAAAAATAGCGAAAAAATCGCATTTTCTAGTATCCGAATAATTACTAATATTGATTTTTTTCCTTTTAAAACTCTGAATACCGTACGCGAAAAAACTTTTGTTGAAGTTGCACATATCTCCAGCATCCAAAGTGGTTAGTTCTGGATTTCGTTCCCGAATCCCATGGTAAACATTTTTAACCATTATTCGTTCTTTTAACGTTAACTGAGTTTTTTTTGTAGGCGGATAACTAGTTAAAGGTTGGTTAATATTCATAGTTTACAGAGTTAAAAGCACTTAACAACACTAAATCTTTATATACAATTATATACACTAAATAAGATAAACTATTATAAAATTGGCACAAAACAATATCTATATACTACAAATTAGAAATTTATAATATTTAGAAAATACCCTGTATAGCAATTAAAATTTAAACTTACAAAATCTGCCCATAATCAATAATAACTAAATAAAATCATCGAACAGCACGAAAACCCTGTCGATACGCTTATTTTCAAGTCTCTTCAAGTTGTAAACTAAGGAATGTGTGTTGCCACTTTTATTGTCTTCTCGATAACAATGATTTCAATATATATTGGCGTGCTATTTTAAGTGCGATCGCTGGCTGGTAACTTATTTTCGCGAATTATGACAACGTGGCGATGAAACTTTTGGCCGGTCCACTGTTATTTGAGCGGAAAAGTATATCATAGGCTTAAAAATCATTTACTAGTGTTAGATTTTTATTCAGCCGCTTCGTCGGTTGGGTAGCCGGCATTAAATGAGTCACTGACAGAAATTTTGGACTTTAGGTATAGTAGCCCGGTTTTTTGCCAACGAACGAAATCACCGATCTGGAGATCGCTGAGCAAAGCTTGTGGAATCCAGTAATCGTTCAACGAGTTTATATGCTTAGAATAATAAAGGGAAATTTAGAAGATTGATTTTTTTTTATTTATATCATTATTATGTTTTTGTTCGGAAATATTAGTCGAAAAGGAGCCGCCACTGCAACCTATGCTAATGGATGCTAAACTGTCCTTTCAAACTATAGACTTATATCCTTTCTTTTAGTTTGTATGGTAATAGAAACATCTAATAATTTCTGAATCCAAAAATATTTGTAAAAATACAAAATTTTACATGACAGATATTATGGATTTTGCCCCAGAAGATACACAGCTAATCTTTTTTCTTTAATCTCGCACAACTGGAACAAGTCCCTTAAGTTTCTTGGTGATTCCTAGATCGTTGCTCTTAGCATATCGAAAACTTTCGATCAGGTCTGTCATAATGGGCTTTTTAACAAACTTTCTTTCTACGGCCTTTCACCTAAGCTTTGTTTTTGGCTGTTCAGTTTTCTTTCTAATCGACGTACATTAGTTATTGTAGATGGTCATTCTTCCAGCTTCTACCAAATTAATGCTGGGCCGCCCCAGGCTCAGTCCTGGCATCAACTTCTTTATTATTTACATTAACAACCTTAAATGGGTATTGTAATAATGTAATATTTTTGATGACACTTTTAAGAATAACCTTAACTGGCACAAGCACTTAAACATCTGTATTTTAAAAAATCTTGGATTTCTTTTATGAGAAAGAAAGTATCTTTTTCTAATCTATATAATTTGTATATCCCAGATCAGAACCTTTTTAGAATATTGTTTCCATCCACGTTATAATAAATACAGGTCGATTCGTAAGTTGACGCTTAATTTAACTGTATATAGAATCCATTAAAATAAACAACTTTTTTAAATACGTTTTTTCATTTGGTGTGTTGAATACGGTCCTGTCTTAAGTAAGTTGTCAGCGCCCAAGAAGTCTTCGGGGAGTAGTGCTTGGACAAGTTGAACGTGATTTTCCCGCAATGTTGTCCACACTTTTCTTTTTTACTTAAACCGACCTGACTTGCAATCACCTGAGTACTTGGCCAGTATGAGCCCACAAGAGAAACCATCGCGCGTACAATCTCGAAGCAACGGTCGCATATTAACGACACTCCATAAATGATTAAAATTAATTTAAATTAAACCTCGCCTCGTCCGGTAAAAGCATCGCAACTCATGTTGCATGATTAACAAGACAAAAAACAAACCTAAATAACAAATAAACTATCGTTT
The DNA here is from genome assembly GCA_019359885.1 of Listronotus oregonensis. Lineage (NCBI taxonomy): Eukaryota > Metazoa > Arthropoda > Insecta > Coleoptera > Curculionidae > Listronotus > Listronotus oregonensis. The sequence goes on along the minus strand of JAHBCN010006127.1, from coordinate 19,823 downwards.
TATGCCCAGGCTCGCAGTAGACAAACTTTCAAATAAAAACAGTTGCTTATTTTAACGAGTTTTATACACAGTTCAAAAAAAGAAAAGCCTCAACTTAAGAATTACCCTGTATATTAAATTTAAAAAGGATTACGCTAAAAAACAGTAATAATGTTTTTTTTATTTTTACTTTTCTTCTGCCTTACGCCAAACACTTCTGGGACATCCTACATATTATATCATATGAAATGATAGATCTCAAATAAATTGTTCCAACATGTCTTTCGTCATTTCCATATTTATCAAAAAATAGCTATTTTAAATATAAACTGTATATCCTATATCTTTAAAGTTCTATCATTTTGTATTGTTTGTGTATATTTGCTTTTGTTACCATATTATATTCTTATAACTTTCATGTCATAAGCCTATAAATTATGTAATAAATTATTATTTTCATTTATGATTTGTTTATTTCCACTTTTTTAACCACACATTTTATTTTTAGATTTTTATTGCCCAACTTGGTTTGACGGTTGGTCATGTTGGCCCGCAACACCTGCAGGAGAGGTTGTCAACCAATCATGCCCCTATTTCATAAAAGGATTTGAACCAGAAAGTAAGTAATATAATACAAAATATTTTTATTTTAAAATAAACATGTTCAAAAAAGTATAACCCTTTATCACATAATCCTAACTTTAAAATAGGTTAAAGTTTAGCCCGAAGAAATCCTCAAAAAGGACCTTGGTTGGCTAGGCTTGTTGAGAATTAAAAAAAAGTGTTTTTTTCCTTTCCCGTGTTTTATTGAATCAAAAGGATTTTTTGTTTTCTTTAAATTTCTTAGTCGCATTAGGAGATTTTTGTAGTTTTGTTTGCGCCAAATTAAAGGTCGTAGAATAACAAAGTATTTTTTTTAAATTCAATTTTTATAAGGGTTTAAAAATTTTTATTTTTTTTGGCAAAGCCTTTTGACCCATGTTATGATTAAAAAAATATATGTGATGTGTCTTTAGTAGATTCAGTTTCATGATTTATTCATAGTTTTTGAAAGGGTAATAGGGTGTAAAAAAAATTTTTTTTTTTGAAAAGAAAATATTTTTTTTTTATTGTTTTTTAAAAAAGAAAGTTTTAAATAGTTTTTGAATTAAAAAAATGTAAGATGAACTTAAAGACTTAAAGAAAAAAATATTAAAATATTACTAAAAAGTAAAGGCAAAATTGAAAAAAATAATGTCTTTACCAGTTCTTCTTATTATTATTTTTTTTTAATCCAAAAGTTATTTAAAACTTCTATTCTTTAAAAAATAATACTAAAAAAATATTAAACATAAAAGTCTTTTCAAAAAAATATTGAAAAATAGCAAAAAAAATAGATTTTAAATTTTTTGGTCTTCCTATCACCTTAGCTAGATCTACTAAAGACATATCACGTATATTTATTTTTATCATAACGTGGGTAAATGTGCGATATTCGAAAAAAAAATATCGTAAAAAACCCAACAAAAAATGCAATTGACAATCACTCTTTTAACGTCCGTGGTCCGGCTGATACTACCGAGTTTGAAGGCTATTGCGTAGCATATACATCGCGTTTAAATTATTATCCCCTATACAAGGCAAAAAAGTATTATGTTTAATAAAATTTTTAAATTTAAAAAATGTGTTTTATCTTTAAAAAATTTTTAAATTCTAATTAGTTGTTGGGGATTAGATTAGATTAGTTATTTGAGCGGAGATGGCGAAAATGACCTCCACCACTGAAACCTTCCAGATTTATTGTGGTTTCTCCACGTTCTTTGTTTCCCTTTTCCAAGCCCCTCTTCTTAACTAGACTCCAGGGGTCTCGACACTGGCCACTCCATATAACTTGCCGGTTTTTGGGTTCTCCTCCCAAACCTATTCTAAGCCTGCAAATGCTTCGCAATGGCACCACACATGTAAGGCTGTTTCTTCCCCTTTAGCCCTTCAGCCCTCCTGGCAGAACCTACACAGGCTATCCTCCACCAGGTTTATTCTTTCCAGGTGCTTGTTGAGTTTACAATGTCCTGTTAGTTGACCTACCGTTATCCTTACGACCTAGGCTGTGGCTCAGTAGGTCCCATGTAAACTTCGCCGAGCGGGGCTTAACCGCTTTGCCTGTCGTTGTCCCGGGGTTTGCCCCCCCAGCTTTGAAACTGTCTGTCTACCCAACTTCCCTTTAAAAGATACTTAGAGAACTGCGAGTACCGCAGAATGGCTCCGGGGGCCCATCATTTCCGCGGCTGATCCTCTTTGGCTAGGTCGTCGGCCTCTTCGTTGCCTGGGGTAGCTCGTGGCCCGGTACCCAGGCTTCCGTAAGTTTGTTTTGCCGACTTTTTCCAGGGCCTGATACAGGACCCGGTTTGGAATTAACTTTTGGGGAACTGATGGCCTTCAGGACCCTTGGCTAAACTGAGTAAATGACGATATTTTTTCCTTTACTCCCTTTTTTTTTAATCCCCACTGCGCAATGCAATAGCTGCGATTTCCGCTTGAAACCGTGGGTGCTGACCGAGACTTGATTTTTCTTTCTCGGCTTATCTCCATAGATGCCAGCCCACACCCTTTGGTTTTTTGGTTCCCCCATACCAGATATGACGGTTTTTTTATTGAGGGCCTCCCTTCCAGTCCTCCTATCTGGTATGACAATACGAAAATGTCTATTGAAGATGAAACGAGGGGTTATCCTGTCTGAGGGCATTCTCAAACAATGAGCTAAACCCCTTGGTCCTTCTCTTTTCATCTTGAGTCCTTCGGGGGTTCTTTAATTGGACTTGACCTCCTTTGAGCCTATATACCGGGCCCTTTACTTGCCCCCTTGGTGGAGGGGGGCAGGTTTACAGCACTCTAGGCTGCGGTTGGAGTTGTTCCTATGTTCCCGTGATGCCACGCATGCTAGCCTTTGCCACTTTGAAGTTTTCGTTGCTACGATCTGTGAGACCCTTTTCCCCCGGCAAACTTTAACCATAGGTTATCTGGGGCTTATTACCATTTTATACAAACCCCTGTTCATCTTTGGGTTAAGTCCCCCGCTTTTTTCCCCAAAGTCTGGAATTTCCCGGGGGATTTTTGCCTTCTGAACAAGTTTGTTGAGGTGTGGTCCCCAGTTCATCTTTTGGTCAAAAAATACTCCTAGATACTTAACCCCTTTTGGAAAGGGGGTTTTCCCCCAGGCTTAAAATCTGAGTGCCCCTTTGTGCTCTTTTCTGAAAGGGAAACAATAACGGTCTTTTGTGGATTAACCGACAGACCTTCCCCCCCCTGCACCTTCCCGTCTACGATGTTCAGTGCGTTTTGCGTCCTTTCTGAAACAAAGTCTAAGTGCTTACCTCTGACTACGATGGCTATGTCGAGGCGTGAGGTCCTTGACCTTACTTTTTGTAGCCATGATGTCAGTGATACCATCACAAACTGGCATGTCTCTGACGAACCATCGTGTTCAGATCATCGCCACATCAGATTTGATTTCCCAAATTTCTAGACTAGCCGTCAAAAAATTTCCGTAACCGGGGAGGACACTCTGGCAAGGCTATGAAAGCACTAGAGGAGTCACTTGGGGGCACGGGCAACACCACACCGAAGGGTCTTGATCTGGCAGTAGACCAACTAAATGAGGCAATAAAAACGGCCTATAAAAAAAAACTGTCCAGAACAAACAAGACAACAAAGAAATAAAACAGTCTGGTGGAATAGTCACCTAGAGGGTTTTTAGATCCGAGGTGAGAAGGCTATTTAACAAGGCCAAACTCAACCAAGACTGGGAAAACGCAAAAAACGAAACTTACGCAGTACAAAAAAAAGAGATCCGGGCAAAAGAATTTAACAATTCGGAACAAGTCACAGAAACCCGAATGAGCCAGTTTCCAGATCCCGAAGAAAAGGGTAGGGAGTGCCCTTGGCCCCCCAAAAAAAAGGGGGGGTTAACACTAACAAGGAAACCCAGGGTTTTGATTAACACCCACTTTCCAGGATCAACCACAATTGATCAACCTCGGCCAAAAAAAAGCCCGCAACCCCCAGAAGACCCTAAAGGAAGACTGGGATAAGGCAAAGGAAGTGGTAACATATGAAAAAATAAAAATGGGCCATAGGCGAGTTCCACCTTACAGGCCGTCAGGCCCGGATGAAATCTACCCGGAAACGTTAAAAAGGCATGGCCATAACGCCGCATTTTGCAAAATTTTCAGAGCATGCATTGCTTGGGGCTACATACCAAAAATATGGCAAAAGGCTACAGTAGTCTACCTCCCAAAGATAGGCAGAATTTCAGACCAAACGCCTAAGTCAAAAGACCTATAAGTCTATCCTCTTTCCCCGCTCAAAACATTAAAAAAATGTGGATAGATACATAAGGGAAAACATACTATTCACTATACCCTTTATGACCGCCAGTATGCCTATCAATCGGGAAAAAGTCTGCGGACCGCTCGGGACGATCTGAGCAGACTCCTGACAAAGCCACCGATGACAAAGAGATAGCGCTTGGCACATCTCTAGACATAGAGGGAGCATTCAACAACGTTCCAACAGGATCGTTAATGAAGGCTCTTAAAAGAAGGAACATCCCGCACACCATATGCTACTGGATGGAGGGGCCCGCCTAAGAAACAGGGTCACCCACATCACTTGGGCGAGGACACCATAGAAGCTGAGGTGGGAGGGGCTGCCCACAAGGAGGCGTTCTATCACCATTATACTGGGCGATCCTAGTCGACGACCTTCTGGCAAAATTGGCCAAAGAGAGGTTTCACTGCCTCGGCTACGCAGACGACATCCTGGTTGATGTCACAAAAGTGGGTTCTATGCCTATGTTAGCTAGTTGCCCTTACTCTGTTAAAAAAAATTAAACATTTCTAAAGCCCAAAAAAAATTGAATTTTTTGCCAAAAATGTTTTTTAAAAAAAATTGCTTTATCCGCGCTTCAAACACCATTAATTTGGCGTAAGCAGAAATAAAAAATCTTTTAATGCGGCTAAGATATTAAAAGAAAAAGAAAAATCTTCATAATTAAATAAAACATTTTCTAAAACACCTACGTAAATCAAAAGAAAAAAGATTGGTTTTTTTTATTTCCAATAAGCCTAACCGGGTGAGATTTTAAAAAGTGAAACAGTGGCGTAGCGTGGATATTGGCTTCCCGGGGCGGAAGACAATTTTGCCGCCCTCTTAATGAGGTATTTTAATTTAATGTATATTAAACATTATATACATTAATCCTAGAGAACTTTTCGGCAAGAACAGTTATCATTATTTTGCATTATACAGGTTAGATTTTAAATAAAAAAGTTTATTTGTTACGTAAATGTAACGTTTATTAATACAAAAATTCTTACTTTTACCATTGATATAACAGGTACATAGATATTATTTAATGATATCGATCGTCGAGGTAACCCAATTTTAGGAGGAAGCCATTAAAATAAGGGGAACCCCCTTTTTTAAAAGGGGTCGACATGATTAAATAACTAACCAATTAAATATAAAACGAAAATCAATTTGTAATTAGAATTAGGATGATACTATTAAGTAATATTTATATATTTATTAAAAATTATATAAGTAGGTACTTTTGAGACTCCTGGCTTTAATTAAAGATCTATAAGTCTATTTTTTAAAAGCAAAATCTTTTATTGCACCATCAATGTATATATATATATATATATATATATATATATATATATATATATATATATATATATATATATATATATATATATATATATATATATATATATATATATATATATATATATTATAAATATATATATATATATATCATCACACACTTGTTCAATAGAAGAGATAGCCAAATTTTTAGTCTTAGAGTACTCATTGTGCCCTTTTTAATTAATTAAGTTCAAAAACTTTTAATAGCTGGCATTGTTTAAAGGCAACTGTAAAAAATATTCGCGCATTTAAAATATTGGGCAGAGTGTCTTTCAGCTTGTTTTACAATAAACCAAATAATTCAAGTGACGCTGCTTTAAATTTAAATTTTTATTTTTTTCTGAAAGCAACGAAAGTCCGCAGTCGAAGTTGTTCCAGCCGAAACCTCCGTCAATTTCAACAGATGCATAGTCCAGATTACATTTACTGGCCCTGGATCTAATACTAATAATATAGCAGGCGTTAGATAAGCAAACTTATCTGTCAATTTCTGTAGCTGATGAAAACGCTCATAAATTTCTACAATAATTCTATCTAACGCAGAAAACAGCTTTCGTTTCAACTCATTTTCACAAGACAAGTTAGCATTTCTACTTCCGTCTTCAAAAATATTCGTCACAGAATAAGTAATGAAAAATTCCGTGCTCTTTTCAATCAGTCCTAATTTATAGTTGCGTTAAAAATATAAAATGGTTCAAAAATTGACAACATAAATTTTATTATTTACTGTGAAATTTTGCCGCCCCCTAAAAAGCTACGCCACTGAAGTGAAAAGTCCGAATACCCCCATCCTTCATGCGCCAATGATCTTTTAGGAACGATTGGTTTTTTCTTATTTCATTGAAAGGGTGCGAGTAAATTTTAATTTTGTTTTACCCTTCTTTGAATTCACAAGTTTTTTACTGACCAGGCATTAATTTGAAAAACTGTTTGTATTAATAAAAAAAAAAAAAAAATTATTTAGACCGATCAGCAGAAAACTTGCCAAGTCAAAAGAGTGGAACAGAACTTGGTCTAATTTTAGATCTTAGTACTTTAAGACGCAAAGCTTTTTTAATAGGGACTTGGCCCTTATTTTACATATGTGCTTTTAGTAGGATCTAAGTTACTGCAAAAATTTAAAAAAAATATTGGTTTTTGCTCGGTAAGGTTAACGCACCACAGAAAGACAAATCTATGTCTGCTATTTCTCGAAAACTCTAGATTGATTAAAAGTTTACTTGTGCTGGAATCCGACAGGTAATTACTTGAAGCGAACGCTTTAAAATTGTTTTAATTCTTTCGAAACGGTTTCGCTGTTATAAATGATACTTTAAACTATCTTTGAACAAAAATGTTTGTAACTGGAGGAAAGCAGCAGATTCGAGTGTCAAGGCGTTCGTAATTAAATTGTTTAAAGTTTAAGGCACTACAATTACTGCGTTATTACTTTTATCTTCTGGGTGTTCTACTATACAGGGTGATCGGGTTTTTAATAACAATAGATAAAACACCCTTTTTCTCTATCTCATAAGTTTTGTCTTTAAGTTAATTCTTTACTTATTTTTTATGCATAAACTTAAATTACACGCAATTTGTTTAAAATGCCATAACTTTTTAAATATAAAAGATATTAAAAATTTAAGCAGTTTATTTTTTTGATCAAGGTATCTATTTTAGCATTCTTATTTAGAATACAGCTAGAATCAGTCAGTATTTCCGAAAAAATTGAGGTAAAATTAGTCTTCCCTACAATTTAACTCAATGGCGGCACATCAAAAGCTACTAAGGAAAACCGCAGTAACTAGGTCAAAAGTTGCAAGTTGCTGCACTTATTATTAGCAAATATTCGCTTACAAGAAATGAGATACTAAACAAAAACGCATTTTCATCAATATTACTTTATCAAAATGAAAAGTTATCATTAAAACTTGTTTAATAACGTTATGAGACACTATATTTGGCAAGTGTAACAATATTAGTCAAAAAAATAATTTTTTTCGCTACAAAACACGCTTAAAATTTTTAGGTCGTTTTTCTCGAAACTATAACCTCTTCAGTTACTGCGTTTTTCATTATGACGGCAAAATAGTTTTAATAAAAAAGAGTTAAACTTTAAGTTAAAAACTTGTAAGAGAAAGAAAGTTTTACATGGGCTCCTTGAAGTCTGAAACACTCGCGAGCAACATTTGTTAGGAACAAAGATGTATCTGTTATCAGAATAAGTCAAATACATGATGTAATAAAGTGACGTTTTTTTTTTTTTTTTTGAAAACGGTTGGGATTACCGGCAATAATTAAAAAGTACTAAATTTTAAGTCAGTAGATAAAACTTTGTAAAAAATTTTGTCCAAAGTTCTACAGGGCGTAAAGAAGAGGGTCATGAGTGTCACAGCTAGTCCGTCCCTGCACCTGTGAATAATTCACAACCCTTTCTTTAATAGTAATTTGAAGAATCTTACTTGGTATTACATCTTATTAAAATAAAAAATGGACTAATGTAAAATAAAACAACTTGAACTTTGTTAAGTCACGTGTATTAAAATATAGAGCGTTACGACCGTTTCGTAGTACAACAATACATCTTCAAGACGCTTACAAAGACATATTAAAAACTAACCAAAATTAATAATAAATACATTGATGGGTAAAATCCAGATGGTACGGGTAAATTAGTTGTAGAATTATCTTTATTAGCAACAGGGATTGGGTGTGTGAAAACCTTTATAGGTCCTTTTAAAAGAGTAGGTTTCCTTGGTCCCCCCGAGATTAAGAGTTTACTTTTTTGTTTTTAAATTAATTTTTCTAATAAATCTAATTTTTTCTTTTTTTTTTTCTAAAATATGTAATATTTCTAAATTTAATACATAAAGAATACATACAGAAAGAAAAGAAAAATTAGATTTATTAGAGAAAAAAATTTAAATTTATAAACATAAAAAAAACAACACTGTTAATCTTCTTAATACTCAATTAGACTAGGAAATTCCCCCTCTTTTCAAAGTACTATAAAAAAAGGTTTATACACAAAATACCGTTGTATCTGCTAACAAAAATGTAAAATTTACCTAACGTAACCTACCCGTACCATCTGGGAATTTTACCCATCAATGTATTTATTAATTAATTTTAGTTAGTTTTATCTCAATCTTGTAAGCGTCTTGAAGATGTAGTTTTATCACGAAACGGCCGTAACGCCACATATTTAATACACGTGACATTTAACAAAATTCAAGTTGTTTTTTTTTACATAGTTAAAATGTACTGTCACAAAGTAACGGACGAATCAATTAATTCTATAAAAAATGGAATATAGGTGGTGGTTTAATAATTATGTCTAAAAAAACTTAATTCCGTTGAAGCTTTTTGAAAGCCAATATTTCCGAGAAGGAGACCTATACGAAAAAAGTTTATATAAACTTATATTATTCTTTTCATGTTTTTTTTTTGAATTGAACTGATTTTTGCCGATACTGGGGGAAATTTCCATTATTTTTAAACGGAAAATAAAAAATACATTTTGGGTATTAAAATTATATTTTATGAAAAAAATATTTTTTTTAGGAAAATATTTGCCCCCCTTTTTTCAAGAATTAACTATCAGAATTCTTTCAGTTCGATGCATATTATGGTTTTCGGTTTGGTAAATAAAATAACATTTTAGGGAGGCCTAGGAATGTTAATTTAAATAAAATTAAATATAGTTATAAATTCTAAAATTTAACAATAAATTTTTATTGAATTAAATATCGGTTTTTGGGGGCCTTTGTTTGTTTTCCCTAATGTTTCCAGCAGCATGGCCCCACCCTTTGTTTTTGCAACTACTTTGTCCTTGATCAAAATTTGTTAAATAAAGGGAATCCCTTCATTAATTTTTAATTTCCCCTTGGGAAAAACTTTTTACCTACTTGCCATATAAGTTTTTGGAATTAACGTTTTTAATTGTTTGGATTGTATCTAATTTTTTGTCTTTTTTTAATTTTTTCTATAATTTGCAAATTTTTGAATGCTACATATTAAAATTTTTTTTTTTTAAAAAGAGACGAAAATTATTTTTAATTGTAAAATGGGGGCTTATGAAAAAATTGAATTTATTTTTTTTGTTTTTTTCGTGTTCAAACTTGTTTTTTCAGTAGTAAATTTATGTTAGGATGAAGGGGAAACGGAATTTTGGTTAATTCTTTCGGGCTTGGGGGAAAAAATTTGTCAATTTTTTAAAAAAATTTCCAATTTCTTATTTTTTTCCAAAGGGGTCCATAAAATTCAGACAAAAAAGCAAGGGGGTTTCCCCAGTTCTTTGCCGGGGAAAAAATTATTGAAAAATTTTTTTTCCAAAAAATATTTAACCTTAAATATTTGGGTTTTGGAAAAAAACTATTTTGAATTCAATAAATTTATTCCAGCAAAGAAGGACTAATTATGGTAACCCCCCTTAGTCCTTACTTTTCTGGGAAAAATTTTGAACTCTTTGGAAAATAGAATAAGCAATCATCCCTTTTTAAAAATTTTATTGTACAGGTATGTAGGGGCGATATTTTGGTTTTCTTTAGGGTACAGAAAGACAATTAGCACAATCTTTTACTTTATAATAATATACATCCTAACATAAAATTTACTACTGAAAGAACAAGAAAATTTATCAATTTCTTAGATTTAACAATAAAAGAAAAAAAAAATAAAAAATATTTTCCCAAACTTTTATAAGCCTACCCATACTGACAACAATTATAAATAATTTTGTCATCCTATACAACACAAATTTGCAGCTTTTCACAGTATGACACATAGATTAATATCAGTCCCTTTAAACGAAATTAATTTTTTAGAAAGAACTTTTAAAATAATTAAACAAATTGCTCTAATAATGGTTACACCTCACAGATAATAACAAAATCCTAAACAAAAAAAAAATGTACAAAAAAACTATCAACCTGATTTACCCAGTACCTAAAGAAACAAAAACAACTTTAAACTTATAACATATATTGGACAAGAAACGAAAAATATTGCCAAATTTTTAGAAAATTAATATTAATGTAGCATTCAAACTATAAATTCCCCTAGTAAATTAATAAAAACAAATTAAATTAGATAACAATCACAAATCGGGAGTTTACCAATTAACGTAAAGATTGTCCAAAAACTATATAGGCCAGTCAGGTAGAAGTTTTTCCAAAAGAATAAAAGAACATTCACAAAGTTATACTAAAGAAACCGGTTTCCCCCAATTTACGCTAATCATTTAATAGAACAAAATCATAATTTTGATCAAAATTTCAAAATCCCTCATGCAGAAAACAAAGGCCGTAAATTGAATCTACTGGAATCACTTAAAAAAAAACAAACTTAAAAATACCGACACTCTATTAAATTGTCAATTAGCCCTAAATACCCCCCATTTTTAAAATTTTAAAAATGTATTATAACACTTTTTTAATTTTAATAACTGTAAAATCTTTATTACCTAAAATTTTAGACCATACCCCATATAAAAATGTTATTATATTTACCTATTACCAAGACTATAAACCATAATATGTATACCTAGTCTTTGAAGAAATATCTGAAATTCTTAGTTAGTTTTGAAAAGCTACCGTGTTAGCGAAACTAGTTTACAAGAAATAAATATTTTCTAAAGTCTCAAATATAGTGGAATTTTAATACAAAGTGTATTTTCATTTTCCGTTAAAATTTTTTTTTTGTTCAAATCCGGAAGATTTTCTACATTTTTTCGGAGACTTTGTAAATACCAATTTATTAGTATAAGTTTTGAATTAGGGACGACCTTCACTCATCTGCCAACCGGACGGCTATGATTAATTTAAAAAAAAAATTGATACAACCTGTAAAATGTCAATATTTATTTTTTATTCCATACAACATAACGGTACCAATATACCACTTATTTATTTTTTTAATTTCATAAATACTATTTCTGGAAACTTTTAAAATTTATTAAATTATTAAAATTTTTAGTTTTAAAAATAAAAAACAAAAATAGTTAAATATTAGTACTGTAATTAGAACAAAACAATAAGAATCGATATTATACTATAATTTTTTAGGCTACCCATTCGCAATATTTGTGTCAAAAGTATGATGCTTAAGATTTAAATGGGCGATAGTGGAGCTGAGAACATGTCAAAAAGTTCATATAACATATTTGTTAAAACTTAATAGATTTTTGTCTAAACGATATCAAAGGTATTGGCAATTTTCGTCTTAAGATTAATTTGTTAACAAAATAAACTAAATTTTAAATGTTGTAGTCTACAAAAAAATAAAAAATATTGTTTCCCCCAATTAAAAATTTAAAAAACAATTGGCAACAGCGCTACCTGTAGCGTGGAGTCTATTAAGTCAGTCGTGCATTGTCACAGCCTTCTATAACAAAAGAGCCGTGAAGCAAGAACGGCAACGTTGCAAACAACACTGCGCCCTGGGCTGGTTTAGTTTAATGAGTTCTAAGCAGATTGCGCTAAATAAACATTTTTTATTAAATTTTAAACAAAATACAGGTATTATTTTTAAAATAAACATAATTTTAAATATTATACTATATGGCCCTAAAAAACACTTATGTTTCCGGAAAACCTAGGCCATATTAGAATATTCGGAACCGATTATTATTTTTTCAAATTATTGCTAGACTTTAAAAAATAATAATTTTTAAGGCTTTATTCTTATACTGTTTAACTGTTTTTTGCAAATAAATTAATGTAACTTTTAAAACTTAGCTAAAAATATATTAATCAGTAATTTTTGTGATAATTAAAATCAACCGAAAACAACATAACTAAAAATAATATTATTAAAAACATAATCTGTACTTAATAAGGAAGACAAAATTAAAAGCAAAAAAATGGGTTCATTGTTTGGTTACACTACCTTTTAAAAAATTTAAAAATTTTTTAGAATATGTATAATGATATTTTTTGGGGAACTTACCGGATTTTTATGATTTTTTAATATAGTCCTGACGATATTGATTGAGCTAATATTGTTTTTGTTTCACATTTACACACTTATCAATGTCAAAATAAACCCTTTTTATTTATAAATATATTTGGTAACCTTTCTTCGAAATATAGTTATTACATTAAAAGTTTCTTTAATACACTTTTTCCTGTCAAAGGAAGCTTTCTTTTTTTCATCTTTTCTAGGCGAGTTCGAAAAAGTATTTAACTGAGTTTGTAATGAAACGGGAAATTTTTTTATTTTTGGGATAATTACTTAAAAAATTTGCTTAAAAAAAAGGGAACTTTTGATATAGTTTCTTTACTTCTGTACCGCATTTCACTGTTTTTCAAAGGAAATATAAAAAAAGTCCACTTAGAAGGCTTGCAATAGTTAGGGATGTTAATAAAATTTTGGAAGTAAAATATATAAACACAAAATGATCGATATACAACTATATATTTTTGACACAAGAGTCAAACACTGCATATCTCCAATTTTTTTGGTTTATTTTTTTGTCAAATCCGCTTTTAAAAAATACTAAAAAACAGAAGGTCGTTTGAAGAAAGCTTTCAGTCCCATGTTCTTGTTCGTAAGTTTCTACGAGACTTTTCCCCCTTCTTCATGTTTTTTTTTTGGGGACTTTTAAGGATTTGATAAACATTTCGGTTGGGTTCTTAAAAAAGCCTTGGTATTGCACCATCCCATAATTTAGGGCACGTCAAAGGAAACCCGGAATTTTTCCATTTTTATCTATATATGTTGTTCTCAAAATGTCACTTTTATCAAATTGTTTCCAACACACCACTGAAAAATTAGCCACCGAAAATTGTCTCTGTGAATAAAGCAACCAGACCTTTATGTTCATCGCCTTTAGGAAAATAAATGTTGTTTGATTGTCCTCTTTTTAACGCTGTCAATTTTCATCCCGGAAATATACATACATACAATGTTACATATAAACGAAACAACGTTTTTAGTTCATTTATGCAATATGCAATCTACACTACTTAATTAGCCCCATTAAAATATAGGCTCCCATTATTTTTTTTTTAAACAAAAAATTTATTGCGATCAATCGTTTGCGTTTACTTTAAAACCCGATTTAAAGAACCGACAAGAGAAGCGCATGTTTTGCAAGCCTAGTAGCTGTGTTGCCAGTTTCGTTACCATACCCTTTTTAGTTTTAGATAGCTGTGGCATTTGTGCAATCGGGAATATGCTCAGATATTATTGATTTACGGCGAGGCAAACAGAAATGCTAATCTAGCAGCGTAAATTTACCGTGAAAGATTTCCACAATGGTACCAAAGAATTTTGGCAAGGGGATGTGTGCAACTGAGAAATCCTAGAGGTACATAACGGGAAACACGACAAATAAGGCCGCAAAGTAAACATATTACATACCATAGTTCATAGCTTTTTTTTTTTATAAGTAGATATTTTTCTTTTTTTATCTTTAAACAAAATTTTTAAAAAATGCGGTTTTAAACATAATAATTTGTGTTCTTTTAATGGATATTTAGCCAAATTTTTTGGGGTAAGTATAATTATATTTTCATTACAAAAAAAACCCCAAATAAAATGGCGAGTTTGAGTGGGTGGTACCAGCCTTTATCCGTGAAGACCCGGGTTCGATTCCCGCCGTCCATTGACTTTTTCATAGCTGTCACCTCCGAAGGCAATGGAAAACCCCTTTGTGTAGTATTTCTGCCTAGTAAACCCTCTTCATGTGCTTGGAAGGCACGTTGCCTGTGTTGGTACGCAACACAGATAGGCAAGGGGCCTACATTTAAAAAAGTATGCCACCGCAAGAAAAAGAAATAAAGTAGAAAGTAAAATAAAAAAAAAACGTAATTTTTACGCAGGTACATAAAAGCTGCATACCGTCCAAAAAAAGTCAGAAAATAGAAAAACTAATAGTTTATCAATTTTTACTTAAATTTATTTACAAATAAGATATTAAAATAAATTGCAAAAAGTACTTATTTTTATGAAAATAAACATATCTTTAAAAAAAGTGTGGACATGTAAGAACTCTCAACAAGCGTTCGACGTTTGACTCAATATGATGAAATTGATTTTTGAAGTTTGAAAATCCATATTTCAAAACCATTTTTGGCTTTTTGGCTTGTTTTAAGTTTCTCCATCGTCCATTACAATCGTGGGTATTATACTTTTTACACCCTGTATGTTTGATAAAAAAAAAACAGTTTATCCGGAGGCATCAACATTTTTCCTACTCTGTGTTATCCACTTCATGTATTTTTAGTTCTCACTGTATATTATTTAAAGTTTGACTTTTTTACTTATTGAAGTTTGTTTTCTTTAAAGGTAACATATTTTCGGAATAATATTCCCGAAAGAACAGAGCAAAAATAATATTTTCATTAAACTTTTAAACTTGTTATCACCTTGAAGTCGAAAAAACTTTCGAAAGTTTATTAAAAAGGTGATTGTTGTAATATTCTTTTAATTTTCCATTGTCTTGGCGGATCCGCCCAGCTGCCTGTTAAAAAATAATGTGAATAGGAGAAGAAAAAAGATGATTTATTACAAAAGTTTCAGGTTTTTTTTTTTAAATTTAATATGGTTATAGGTGAAAGAAGATAAGATCAGCAACAATATCTTGTTACATCTAAACAAGACATATTTTGATTGTTCGTTGTTATAAAAGGTTTTGTAAACTGAGATAAAAAAAATTGTAAACAAAAAAAAAATATTTTTTCGTTTTAAATTAATAGTAGTGTAATTAGTCCGTTTCCAAGAGATAATTTGTGAAGTTCTTGTTCAAAATCAGTGATATCCGTTTTTTTCTACAAAATCATATTTTGACGGTTTCCCAATGATATTTGTGAGGTCTATCGACTCCGTTCCTCATTTTGTATTTAAAGAAAATTTAAAGTTTTTAAATTAGTAGCTAAAGTTAAGGGTGGTTTGCATCAAAACCAGTTATATCCAGCCGATGAGAAGCAGATTTATCCATTAAAAAAATTCGTCGGCTTTTTAGTTACTTATCGGGTATCGCAGTAATTACAGCTGTTGTGTTGTGTACCACTGACCTCAATATGGCCCCTAAAGGGTATCAGATGCGGGTTCAAAAGTGAGTTTTTTGGGGAAAAAATGTGTCCGTGCCCCTGGCTCAGTCATCTTTTGGGTCCTAAATCGCGCAGAAGGGGCTAGCAGATCGATTTTATTTACAAATTGTCGCCGGCCAGTTCCGTACTTCGTCAATTGATGACTTAAACAAAATATAATTACACGGTTAAAAAAACCCGGTTTGGTTTTTTTTAACCAGTGAAACACATTGGTTTGTTTAGATGTTGTTCTTAATAAAAAAAAATATTATCCATTGTCATTTAAATTTTTCTAGTTCTTCTGAATGTTACAGCTATGGAAAGCCACAAATTTTTGTATGGTTCAAACTGATGAGTTGTAGTTAATAATAATAAAAATGGCGAATACGACTGAAATGACTTTTGTGGCCTATCTAAGAATTAACTTTTGTTTCATCTATGTAACACAATCATAATTGAAAAATCACTATAATTATTTATTTCGGATTAAAAATCTGAACAAAAAATATATTGCATTAATCTAAAAAGTCAGTAAGAATGATTACAATATAAAACATATTCCCTTGAGCATATACCTTTCCATAGAGGCACTTTGCCGTTGGAAAACGATCATTTATGCAAGAAAGAAAATTAGAGGTATAATTTTTTCCCTCCAACGTGATCATTGGTCGGTAAAAAAGAATATATATACCCCGCTCTGCGTGCTGATTTGTCGGTCTCTCCGCGTCGATCTATCGGCACTATGGTTGAGCCACGGAGAAAGGTTTATCCTATTATTCTTTTTTCTTTTGCACTGCCAAACGGCAGGGCTGCCTCTAGTAAATAAATACTGTTTTTATAAATACATTTAAGAATGTTTAGAATATCCTTTTGTATCGAAAACATAAGTGTAAGAAGGAAAAGAGTTAAGTTATTTGTATAAACATTTTTTTACCCTTTGTTTATAAGTCTGTTCCAATCTCGCAAACCGTTTATTGCATCCCTTTACTGATCCCCAAACAAAGCAAAACCCTTTAAATATAGAAAGCGTTCAAACCCGTCGTTTTTAAATGACATAAAACTTGTTAAGTCGACAGTCACGCGTTTAATAAATTTTAACAGTTTCCAACCATTTTAAGGCGGTACAAAAACTGGGTTTGAAATTAACCCATCTTTTATTAGCCCCTATTTTTTCATTTTATTTTGAAATTTTAAATTTTTTGTTAACTCATGGTTTATATTACTACCAACATAATTTATAATGTATAAAAAACGCAAAATAAAATAATTTAGTATCTAAATATATAAAAAATATATTATATAAATAAAATTAATTAATGACATACAAATTTCTAAGTCCGGTACTGCCCCTGTTTTTTAAATACGCATGCTTAAACACACGTTTGTTTAGTGGGGAGGTCGTAAACTTGCCATAAATGCGATTAGTCATTATATATCTAAAGTTAGGTTATCTATGGTGTGTACTCGTATATGTAAGAATTTGCAAAGAAAACAAGCTGAAAAAGTGTGAGCAATCATAATTATCATATTTTTTGGCTTATTTCTCAAAATCTTAATTTTTTTCTTTAAAAAAAAATTGTTCTTTTTTGTCAAACTAGTTTAAACAAAATTGCGTTTAAAGAATTTGACTTTGTTTTGTGTAAAAAAATATAAAGGAATTTAAAGACGACACAAGTGTCCTACCTGTTTATATTCTGTTTATATTATCTGTGTAAAATTTCAAAAATTTGTATTTAAAGCAGTATATTATAGTTTAAACATTATTCTTAAGATTTACCTTGCATATAAAGTTGGGGTTCCACAACCGATATGGTTTTAAAACTTCCGATTATAGGTCTACTATCTTCAAGTCCAAAATTTCTGTCAATGACGCATCGCTCGCTTTTAGAATGCCCCGGGTTGTGTGGGGTCAGGGGAATCAATTCCAGTGGCGTATGCATTTTAGAAAATAAATTATAAAATTTCGTCAAAACATGAAAATATTTTTTACAAGCAAAAGTTATTTTCTCACATTTTCATCAACCCTTTAAATTAGTAACAAGCCTATATTATTTTGGTATTATTCGGATTAATGAAAAATGTAATTTTTTGGTTAATTTTGCACACCTCCTATTTTGAGGTCATAGAACACAAATTTGAGTTTTTTTGGCGATTTTTTAACGTTTTTCCCAAAAAAAAAATACATTTTTTACTTTAATTTTACCTTCTCTGATTTTATTTTGCTACATGAAAAAAATAATAAAATTTTAGTTTTAAAATAAATTAAAAAAGATGTAAAAGCAGAACGATAGACAATCCAAGTTACACCGACTTGCCAATTCACCACCGATCTTGCAATCTCAATATTAAATACGATATTCACACGCATTGCTCCATCAAAAATATCCTCTATATAAGGAACACGAAAGCTCTGAGATCATCAGCTTGTAGAATCCAATAACTATTTCGGGTCTTTCGTGTTCCATATTTACGATTTCCATATCGAGAATATTTTTTATCAAACATTGCGGGTCAAGCGAAGCAAGGTTCGCATACCTTATAAAAATGTCATAAAGAAAACTATACCAACCTAGTAACAGGTCAACATTTTTAGAATTTCGAGTTGAATTCGGACGTAATCGTTTCACCTACTTTTTAGTGAAAATTAAGGTTTTTTCCTTACTTTTTAAGTGTTTTTTTTTAATATTAACATAGTATGAGTTTTTTAAATATGTTTTCGTGCAAATGACAGAATTTAAAGGAATATGTCGTTAAATGGAATTAAACAATTCAATTATAATTTTTTTAAATACTATAAGAGGGAGCCAAAAAAACAGCTTCTGATTCATGTATAACAATGGAAAAGTAAAAAGTGTGCAAAAAAATAGCAAAAAATCGCATTTTACAGTATCCACATAATTACTAATATTGATTTTTTTGCCTTTTAAAACTCTGAATACCGTACGCGAATTACCTTTTGTTAAAGTTGCACATATCTCTGCAGCATCCAAAGTGGTTAGTTCTGGATTTCGTTCCCGAATCCCATGGTAATCCCATTTTTAACCATTATTCGTTCTTTTAACGTTAACTGAGTTTTTTTTGTAGGCGGATAACTAGTTAAAGGTTGGTTAATATTCATAGTTTACAGAATTAAAAGCACTTAACAACACTAAATCTTTATATACAATTATATACACTAAATAAGATAAACTATTATAAAATTGGCACAAAACAATATCTATATACTACAATTATTAGAAATTTATAATATTTAGAAATTACCCTGTAGAGGAATTTAAATTTAAACTTACAAAATCTGTCCATAATCAATAATAACTAAATAAAATCATCGAACAGCCCGAAAACCCTGTCGATACGCTTATTTTCAAGTCTCTTCAAGTCGTAAACTAAGGAATGTATGTTGCCATTTTTATTGTCATCCCGATAACAATGATTTCAATACATATTAGCATGCCATTTAAGGGGGAACGCTGGTTGGTGATTTATTCTTGCGAATTATGACAACGTGGCGATGAAACTTTTGGCCGGTTCAGTGTTATTTGAGCGGAAAAGTATATCATAGGCTTAAAAATCATTTACTAGTGTTAGATTTTTATTCAGCCGCTTCGTCGGTTGGGTGGCCGGTATTAAATGAGTCACTGACAGAAATTTTGGACTTTAGGTATAGACTTCTAAAAGAAATATCTACACACTACAAAACAATCCATTCGGATTAGAATTATTTAAATTTTAAACACCCCTTTACTATAAAAATATTTAGTGTATTTTGTGTTAAAACATGTATATTGTAATAAAGTGTGTTTATTTAAAACAGTATGATTAAAAAGTCAAAAAAAAATCGCTTAAAGTGGATTACAAGTACTGTTATTAAAACAGCATTATAAAAAATTAGTAAAAATAATCTGATATTAAAGAAAAATTGAAATAAATTAATAAAACGTTGTTAAATTTGACAAATCCTATGTTTCTCAAATTTTATTAAAAACACTTTAAACAATGCTAATTTTAAAGGTTTTGACATCAGCCTTTTTTTAAAGATAAAATTGTTTGTACCTCTATGGCCCCCTTTCCTCAAAAAATGTCTATTATCATTTTTAAGGAGATTAAGCATATCTTTTCTTCTTTTAATATCAAAAAATCGTC
>JAHBCN010006126.1:50768-77780 GCA_019359885.1 Listronotus oregonensis | reverse complement strand
ACCAGACATAAGAGCGATTGCAGATTAAATAAAAAACAAATTTATCAGAACATGCCCTTTATGACCAATCATAAATAGATTTTGTAATGCAAAGGTATAATACAAAAAAAAACAAAAAAAAAGACAGTTTTTAAAAATGGCGGAGTTTTTCCTGGATAGTTGTTGAGAATAAAAAAAAAGATAGCATTAAGCATAATTTATTCTATATTAGAAAATTTAAAAAACAAAACAAAAATTTAAATTTTAGGAAATTTTTTTTTGTATCCACCCTTATTTTTTAAATTATTTATAAAAAATATAAAGAAAGAAAAATCCTAAATAATTTTAAAAAGAATTTTCTGTAAAATTTAACATGCACATTTTATCATATTTTTTAAAAATAAAAAAAAGAAAAACCTACAAAGGAATTTTGTCCTGATAATACCACTACTGCATTGTTTTTGATTTTAAACTTAAAGTATGTTTCAAGATGTTCTAGAAAACACCAGGATGTATAAATTTTAAAAAAATTTAAATTCAAAAATTATTGCACTAAGTTTAAAACAAAAATTTATTATGTTTCTTATAAAGCCCTTAGTTTAAGAAAACTCATTTTGCCAAGTTTTTTGTTATATTTTAATATTTTTTTTTATCGTTTTAAAACAATAAGTTGCAATTGTAGAAATTTTTGATTGAAAAAATTTTTTTTTATATTGTAGCCTTAAAAAAGGAAAAAAAAAATTTTCCCGAAAGTCGGGTTTGAAAAAAAAGAGTTTTTTTTCAGCCCTAGACCGAACCCCCAAAATTTTAGTCTTAAATTATATAATAAAATATATATATATATATATATATATATTAATAAAAAAAAAAAAAAAATATATATATATATATTTTAAAAAATATTTTAATATAAATTAAAACACATATTTATTTTTAAAGAAATATAATAACATATTTTGCAAAATAATTAAACCTTTTAACCCTAAACTGTTTCAATCTTTATTGACAACAGCAACTTGTTTTTCTTTGTAACATAAATAATATTCTGCAATTTAAAAAATATTTTTTCTACCTCTTAAAAGATAAAAGAGTAATATAAAAGACACAGCAATTGTAAAGAAATATGCTTATATACTTATTAAGAGTAAAAATGAATTTTATAATTTTCTTAGGGTTGTCGCTTTAGGTAGTGCACATACCCTTTACGGGTCGGAGAAAGAAATACGTGTTTATGAAGGTAAAATATTAATCCGTACTCCCAAAATTATTGTGGCAATTGAAAAAAGTAAAGATGATGATAAAATCCTTCAAGTGACAATAAAATACATAAATCAAATGGTGGAAATAATTAAAATTGATAACGATATGAATGTTAAAAAACTATTTGTCCTTAAGAAAAGTGTGTATAGTCAGTCAGCTAAAGACGAGGAAAATGTTCAAAAGAGAGCTAAGTAATTTTTAAAAAATTTAAAATTTTAGTACTCCATAAAAATATATATATATATATATATATATATATATATATATATATATATATATATATATATATATATATATATATATATATATTAAATATTTTTATTATTTTTTTTAATTACAAACGTTTCGGCAAAAGCCTTCATCAGTGTTGATACATCTAAAACTAATATGGCAAAGGTTAAAGTTTTTTCCGTATCGTGAGACAAGAAAAATGTCCAAAACATTTTTTTTATTTGTAATTATTATTGAAATAAGAGTATTTGTTGTTTTTATTTAGCTACGGTTATTAAATATGAAAATAGGTTATGTTTTAAGAAAATTTATTATATTATTTAAGTCTGAGAAGAGTAAGAAAAATAATTTTGCATGATACGACACAACTGAAATTAATTAATAACGTTGTAGTTATATTGGCTTAGATTTTTAATGTCTGTTTTATCATTTATGGAGTTTTCGTGTTTTTTAATGAAAAGCATTTCTAGAAATTATTTTTTTTTAGATTTGGTTCTGTTTTTAAAATTTTTGTCTCTTAATAATTAAAAGTATGCTTTGCTTCATTTTCGCGTTTAGTTAAAGCAGTTTTGTTTTTCTTGTCATATTTATGCCCGTTTAATCGATTTTTAAGATATTGTGTTGTTTGGCCAATATAGACACCTGGACAGTCGTTACATGGAATTTGGTAGATAGTATGAGTTTTTTGATGTTTAGGGGTTTTAGTTTCTATTGTCCTGAAAAAATTTTTTGGAGAACATTGTGGCTTTTATGGCA
Source organism: Listronotus oregonensis (assembly GCA_019359885.1). Lineage (NCBI taxonomy): Eukaryota > Metazoa > Arthropoda > Insecta > Coleoptera > Curculionidae > Listronotus > Listronotus oregonensis. The sequence continues at coordinate 75,554 of JAHBCN010006126.1, read as the reverse complement.
CACGGCGATATCATGTTTTTTTCAGGTTGTTTGTAAACTCTCCGAGAGTCTCTAAACGTATGGAAGAAATCGATATTTAATTGAGTTTTTATCTATTGTATTTAGGTTAAGGCTATTTGCTTTTTACAGTCTGTTATTAAAGATGATATTTATTTATTTTTTTTTGGGTAGCTATTTTTGATGAGGATATCTTTAGCTTTGTTGATAGCCTTAGATGGGTATCCCAAGCTGCTTAGTTTTATGGCTCTGTCGGCAAGGCCGACAATCACAGATTTCTTTTGCGATATTGGATGTTATGAAAAATAATTAATATATCGTCCAGACTAGGTTTTTTTTGTATACAATTCTGTTTTTATATTATTTTTTTTGTGTAACGTCATATCTAGAAAGTTTATTATTAGTATTAATTATTTTTAACAACATTCAATATACGCACTTGCGACAGTGCTATAAAACTGAACAGCTTGGAATACCAACCTAAGGCTATCAACAAAGCTAAAGATATCCTCATTAAAAATAGTTACCCAAAAAAATTAATAAATATCATCTTTAATAACAGGCCGCAAAAAGCAAATAGCCTTAACCTAAATACAATAGATGAAAACTTAAATAAATATCTATCTCTCCCATACGTTTAGGGACTCTCGGAGAGTTAACAAACAACCATAAAAAAAGATGATATCGCCGTGTGTCATAAAAGCCACAATGTTCTCCAAAAAAAGTTTTTTAGCACACTAAAAACTAAAACCCCTAAATATTAAAAAAAACTCATACTATTTACCGAATTGCATGTGATGACTGTCCTGATGACTATATTGGCCAAACAGCACAATATCTAAAAAATCAATTAAACCAGCATAAATATGACAAGAAGAACAAAACAGCTTTAACTAAACACAAAAATGAAGCACAGCATACTTTTAATTATCAAGGAGCAATTTTAAAAACAGAACCACATTAAAAAAAAATTAAAAATGTTTTTCATTAAACTCACGAAAACTTTATAAACGATAAAACAGACAATAAACACCTAAGCCAATATAACTACAACGTTATTAATTAATTTAAGTTTTGTCGTATCATGCAAAATTATTTTTCTCACTCTCGTTAGACTTAAATAATATAATACCTTTTTTAAAAAAATAACCTCTTTTCATATATAATCACCGCAGCTAAATGAAAACAACAAATACTATCATTTATATTTTATAAAACTGTTTTCAATATTAATTACAAATAAAAAAAAATGTTTTGGACTCTTATCTTGTCTCAGGATACGGAAAAGTTTGTGCATGTCCTAAAGATTTTAAAATGTTTGTAGATGTTTGTGTATATAAGTGTTTTAACGTTTATTATTATTAATGGACAGATTTTCTTCTAAAGTAAGGCAGAAGACATAATGTGTCCGAATAGGACAAATGGACCAATATTTTGTGATTGTGAAAACAGTATTTTGGGATTACGGTCTGTATGAAGATATTTTATTAAGAATTAAATTTTATATCATAATCTAAAGTTGCAGCTTAAACCAATTACTTTTAAAAATATATATGTTAAGGAATTTGGACAAAAGAGCGATGGGTATCGCAATATTTATTTCTTATTAAGAATCAAAAAATACAAATTATTGTTTTTATTTTAAACACACGCGGTTAATGTGAGAGAATTTTTTTAATCAACATAAATTAAATTAATAAGCTAAACCTTTAGATTATGACACAAAGTTTTATGCCAAACAGTTTGTGTAACAAAGTTTTGCTCTTACTTCCAAATCTAAGGTACCAAATCAATGGAGATTTTCTCAATTTTGTTGTAACTGGCCCTGTATAATACGGATGTGACCAAGGAAGTTTGAAGGTTAATGGAAGCCCGATACTATGGCGTATTCGATTAAAAAGTGTCCGGCCCACTATGAAAATAACTGTCATGAGAGGCCCCCTCGATCCTGCGCAGTAATAAAATTCCCCAAAATATTGTAATGTGATGCCTACCTACACAAAGTTTGTAGATAGGCAACACATTATCTTTTGACAGAGCCGCAGTCCCGTTTTCGTGTGCGACGGTGCGGTATTTATGAAACCATACCCGCGGTGTTCCGTTGTCCCATCAACCCTTCCAAGCGATTGTTTTGCCTTGTGTGATTTTATTTTGTGGTTGCAGAAGTTTTTTGGATTAATAAAAACCTTCATGTTATAGTGGTTATTGCTTTATTTGATTGTGACTATAATTTTATGATGTTTGTTTGTTCCTTACAATATCGTAACAAAGTGCCTGAAAGTTATATAGTTTTGTCTTGCAAATCCAAGGGTAACATACACGGAAAACCCCTCATTAAGAAAACAAGCGCAGATCAATTAAAATATCACTTTCACAAGACCATAAACTAATCTTGAATTGGGGCTTCAATAATCATGTTACGTTAATGCTCTGACAGACCCAGTCGTGTTAGGTGTCGCAAAAAGAAGTTAATTAATCATTTTGGTGTTACTTTTGAGAACAACCTTAACTGACACAAACACATTAATTCCATAGCCTCAGCAGCTTTAAAAAAGCTTGGATTCCTCTTTTGAGCCAGTAAGTATTTCTATCCATCTAATCTGTATACTCTGTATCTATGTATTCTAATCAGACCAGCTTTAAAATATTGTTCTCATGACTGGGCAATGGTATTTCCTACAACTTTTATCATTTTTGATTCCATTCAAAAAAGATCTGTTCGTCTAATTATTGATCCCACGTTTACAGAAAAGCTTTCTTCTTTTTCGCACCGACGGGCCGGAGGGGATATGTTACATTTTTATAGGTATTTTGACGACTTCTACTCCGAGGAGTTGGCAAGTATAACTCCTCTGACAGTTCCCAACAGAGCAACACGTAGTGCCACTTTTATGCATCCTTTTGCAGCCAATTTAAGAGGCCCCGAACTTTCCACTTTTTTTGTTCCAATATGCCCAGAGTGTCTAAACTGGAATTTGCTATCGGCATAAGTTTTCCCTTCTCCAAATATTTAGATCTGGTGTAGGTAAACTCCCCTTTACCACACCTAACATTACGTTACTATTGAAGCCCTAGCCTTGGTGGACTGTCCGACGATATAAAAAAAATCTTATGTAAAAAATTCTATACTTTTTGTTAAATTTGTTTATGTTATCTGCATGAGTTAACACTATTTTATTGTACTTTTATACAAATTATAAATTTATAAAATATTGTATTACCCCAAAACACAAACAACCAGTTTAATTATGGTAAGTTTTTACTTTTCTTGACCCTTGCCGATTTTGATGATTTTTGGCATACAGAGGCGATGATTATAAATCTAAAGTAAGTGTTTTGCTTTAACGTTTTATTTTTCAGATATCCATCCTTAAACATAATAATAAGATTAAACTCATTGACACTATTTTGCCCTTCTTTTATCACAGAATTCGTTATAAGTACATGACACCATCATACAATGTTTGAAATTTATGTTTAAAAATCGTCTTGTTAATTATTTTATTAAGATTTTTGGTAAACGTTTCTTTAAAAATGTTGGACAATGTTATGGTTTCAATAACACTAAAATCTTGGACTTCCATTGTTTTCATTTGTTAATTGATACACAACGTTTCGGTTAGTGATGTATCTCCAACCGTTTTCAAGTGATAACTGATTATCACTTGAAAACGGTTGGAGATACATCACTAACCGAAACGTTGTGTATCAATTAACAAATAAAGACAATGGAAGTCCAAGATTTTAGTGTTATTGATTTTTGGTAAAAATACGAAACTCCCAAAAATATCAACTATCTAAATAGAAAGCTGTGAAGGTGAAGTGGTACCATTAGTTCTTTCCTCGTTAAATCTGATGATATAAAATCCAATAATACACAATAATTTTAAATATTCTATAATAGTTTCGTTTATTAACGAACAATTTTGTGCAAAAATGGAAAAAAAGTGAACGTATAGTTAGTCTGAATTTGATGATGTCAACTTTATACATGGTAACAAAGAATTATGGAAGTCCGGACTTAACCTACGATTCATTGTGCAAATTTCGCGGGGCCGATTCCCCTATTCCCGCTGCCCTGCACGCCTGGACAATTTTGTTCTACAGCATTGGCCTTCCATACACCTTTAAACTTCCTTGATTTGACCCCAAAATACTCTTTTTAGATGTAATAACTTTTGGACCACCACTTGGCTTATCGGGCTCCACTGTCCCGGGACATGCTGTATACAGGGTAAAATATAAATGTATATATATATATATATATATATATATATATATATATATATATATATATATATATATATATATATATATATATATATATATATATATATATATATATATATATATATATATATATATATATATATATATATATATATATATATATATATATATATATATATATATATATATATATATATATATATATATATATATATATATATATATATATATATAATATATATATTAAATATAATAAATTCGCACATGCCTTGTAATAAATAAACGCCTTCTCTTTTAAACAGAATACAATCGAGCCAAGAACATTTGGACAATACGTGGAGAGTGAAAGTTCCCAAGAAGACACATTGGAAAAAACTAATTTTCCACTTAGAAATTCCCAGATGGTTGTTCTTGCAAACATGTTTAAAAAATATGAAGGAGTTATCGGGGAAACTTCTTTTAAACGGTTACTAACAGAAGCAATGAATGCTGTTAGGAAAGGAAAGTTGCATCCAGTAATTTTTGATGTACTTAGGGATCTAGAACTGGAAAATTTTGTTTATACTCCTGTGGAAAGTTGGAAAGAACAAACAATGAATTTGCCAGGTTCAAATGAAGTTACCAGAGAGCAGGATACTTTTAAAGAATTAAAAGAGGACGATAAGGTAAGAGGTAAGTCTTTAATATAAAGAGTGATTTATGAGGAAATGTCAATACTTCAGGTTCGTAGTTAGGGTCCAAAAATAAACATAAAAGTCTATATAAATTATAGATACAGGGTGTTCACCACAGAGCTGACATGTGCTTAGAAGTAAATGGTGAAATTTTTAAAAATTATAAAACCTAGCTTATGTTTTGCCGACCATAATCTAAAAACAACAATTTAATTGAAAATTAAAATACATTTTGTTTAATTATACATTTTGTTTTATTTCTTCTTTAATTTTGCTATCATGAAATCAGATGCGTCCTAATTTTTTTAAATCCAAATATCTTGAAAACGGTTGCTCATATCAACTTTTAACAAGTATTTCTTTTTGACGTAGAAATGACAAAACAATTATTTAATTTATCTAAAAATGTAATACATCATAGATTTTATTTAAAAACTAAAAAAATTAAATAAAAAAACGAAGGCATTGCGGAGCCATATTTGTATAGGCTTTTATGTTTATTTTTGAACCCTGACTACGTACCTGAAGTATTAACATTTCCTCATAAATCACCCTGTATAACTTACAAAAAATAAGTTGTTTATTAGGTAAAAAGCTTAAATATATTTGGTTTTTACAAAAAGGTGTGGTAACTTTTTAAAAAATTTTGTTGTGTATGTTTGGACAAAATATTGTAAATAGTAACTTCACGATTAGGTTAAATAAAGGTATTAAACATTTTTAGTAGTTTAAATTGGCTGTAATTTTTCTAAAAATATGTATTTTGAATTTTAGTTTATTTTACAACCTTTTCCGTGAATAAACCTTTATACTTATAAAGTAATATTATAAATTGGTCCACTTGTTTTCCATTTTTTCAAAAAAACTAAAGCAATTGTTTTCTCATTTTAAAATACAAAGCAACATTTTTATAAAAAAAATAAACGTGGCATTATCTATACTTTCGCCTTTTTTTGACAATACTATTTTTATGACTTTTCCTCCCTATTCCAGCCGAGCATGTCAATTAATCTATGTTTTGTCAGTGATTTCAAATTTTACGTTTTACTTTGACAAGTTTTTAATAAAGGGGTTGACCCAAACAATCAAAACCACAATTTATTAATAGAACACAAAATTAAAAGATAATTTTTGAAAATTTAAATGAAAAATAGAAAAAATTACATACATTCCTCTAGAGTACAGTGTATTTCCTCCCTCGGATTTTAATGCCCTCCGCTTCGCGTCGTGCAGCAAATTATCCGCGGAAGGAAAGGAGGCACTTTTCTACCTTGTTATGTAAACAAGTATTTTCTACTACTTTCTTAGAAAATACCGGTTTTAACCCCTAAATAGGGATAGAAAACCGTACTTTACTTCCCTGTTCCAGCCGAGCATGCCAATTAATTTATGTTTTGTCAATGATTTCGAAACTTACGTTATATACTTAAATTTTTTCGAATATGCAATTATGTCAAAAAGCCCAAAAAAAAACGTATTTCTTAGCAATTAACAATTGACATACCAAAGGTGCGTTCGATTTGTATATTCAATTTGCGCATTTATTCACACCCAGAGTTTATTAATCTAAAGGGGGTTATGACATCCGCCATATTGAAAAACTCTTGTGTGACGTCAAGAAGGGTCCATTTCGGCCATGTTGGATTTTATGCCGGACAGTGGCGTAGAATTGAGGTGGAAACGAAAAACTGCTTTTATACCGACGAACAAAATTTATATTTCAAAAATATAAATGTAATTCAATTAAGTATTGAAATTAAAAGTTAAAGCGACAACACGACGATGGTGTACCTTTTCAATGGTATCTACTACATTAAATATTTTAAAAAATGAGAAAAAAATTAAAATGTAGAAAACACTGATGATTGCTAATTTGTTATAATTATGAGTACTAGTACTTACTCTTTTTTTAAACACACGATATTGAATTATTAACACCTTTTTTTTAATAATACCCACCTATATTACGACGTTTATAACATTTTATGAGCAAGTAAAGAAGTTTGGGGACTTTAATTATTTTTTTATCTTGGAACAGTCCGCGAAGGCTTAGGCCTAGTATGAACGCCCCGTGGGTGGCTGAAGTGTGGTAAGAGGGAGTTTATTCACAAGAGACTTAAATTCTGCAGGTAGCAGGTTCCATAGTCTCGACACTCTATAGGTATGAAGGAACGAAAAAAGCGGGAAGTTCGGGGCCTCTCTAGCTGAACTGTTAAAAGATGCATAAAAGTTCCACTACGTGTTGCTCTGTTGGGAGCTGCCAGAAAAGGAATTATACTGGCCAACTCGTCTAAGCAAAAGCCGTGAAAATACCTATAGAAGAAAGACAGGAAGGAAGCTTTTCTGTAAGTGCAGGATCAGAAATGGGCTTTTACAAGCTATCTTGAAGATCTTTGTAAGATTACAAAATATCCAACTCCAAATCAGATACTGGAAGCCATAGAAAAATTAACTTTTTCATAAATATATAAACTTGTCTATTAATCCTTAATTTATTTTATTTTAAAAACTAATTATGATACTTTTAAAAACTAGTTATTAATTTACTTACGGACCATACAGCATCTTGATATTGCAGAATAATAGCAAAATTTTCCACTTTGGCAATAAAATGAATTATTTTATGTAAAAAAAATGTGAATACAGGTTTATTGCTAAAAAACTAAACTTTATTTGTTTCACAACTACAACACTACAATACATTTACAATTGCTACAATTAAATAAAATACAACTGAAATTTTTACATTTTAAAATAGATATGAAAGAAAAGAACACAGTACTTAGTGGTATTATTTAATAATATTTTGTGGTATACTACATTTCATATTTTAAAACATACAAATCATTTAAGCATTAAAATCCTACTTAATACAAACACAAAAATTTCATTTATAGTTTGTTGGCAGCTCTTGCAAGATAAAACAAAAATTAGATTTCGTGTTCTTATTTGGTACTCGAAAGTTTAACCTACTTACAAGTTCTTCGCAGTCCACTTCATACTACACAATCTAAACAAAAACTTTTTCAGTGCAAGGTAGGTTTACATCAGTTAATTTTAAACTTGTAAAAGGCAAATCTAAAAAATATAAATTATATTTTAAAACATGTCTTTTTCAACATAATATACCAAGTAATTGGTAGATAAGTATCCAAAAAAAATTAAATACAATTAAAGAATGTAACTAACCACAAACTTAATAAATGTACAAAATAATGGGAAAAATATTAAATACACATTCTGAAGGTACATTAATGCATATACGTAAAGTTGATCAGTTCTAGGTATAAGCAAGTCAATATTGACTATTTACTTTCTTGACAACAAATAACTATAATTAAAATCACACAAAATTTTAATTTACTTACTAATAACTGTGTAACTACATTCAGAGTTGTGAAGAATCACTGTGGTCTTAAAACCCGTGTTTGTGTTATCCGAGGTGTATTAATGCAAACTGAATGGAACTGCTACAATAAAAAAATATTTGTTAGTAATAGCAGCATTAGGATATATCATATTTTTCACCTTACCTTCTTTTATTATTCGCCTTTTTCCTTTTTGATCAGGATCTCATAATCACCGCTTTTGCAATTTTTCTGGAAGACATATAAAAATCGTCTTTTTAACATGCTCCGAGCAAATAACAGAATCCTTATGGGAAACACAACTTTTTGATCCATTGCACACTAAGGTCTAATTAAAACTACACGACTAAACACTACCAAAAACAATATAGTAAAAACAGTCAAAACCAATAAAATATCAACTCTGTACACAAATATGTTCAACTGTAAAAATAACCCCATATAAAAACTTCGACTTGTGGCACGACTCTGTCCACAGCTGAGAATGCTAGTAACTTTTAGAGTTACCCGACAGGGCCGCCAACATAAGCGACCCCTTTAGATTAATAGACTCTGATTCACACCGTAAGAACTTTTCGCTCCGAACGCGTTGGAGATGGATCTGACAAATAATGCTTTTATAAATGGTTCGTTTATATTTTTTTACAAATATATTTCTTTAAAATTTGGATTTTTTTATAAACTGTAAAGGCTCTATTTTCCATACTTTTAAGAAAAACTAAAAGTTTTTTTTAACAATATAAAATCTGATTTATTTCTAAAAAAGTGTACAAAAAATGCTTTCTTACCAATATTTTAAAATGTAAACAGCTCATCATTTTAAATTTATTGGCGTTTTTTGAGCTAGAGAAACAAGAAGCTGCAGGAATTACCTTGAACCTTCAAAATTTGGTGGAAAGGACAGCTGCCCCAACGAAAGAAAGTGAAGGAGCGATATTTTTTTTTTTTAATGAACTAAAATGGGACAAAAGTTTTAATGAAGTATCATCAACAAGAGCAAAAGGATATTCCAAAAGATGTTGATTGCAATACAATGCAATATAAACCAATGGTAACAATAGGAAACTTAATGTGTGGCAAAGTGATTAAACTAAATTTAAATAAATAAATTAACAATTTTTAAATAAAATATCACATGATATAAATCAAAGATCGTCAAGGTCAGATAACAGATCGTCGCTCTCATCTTCGTCATCCGAATCAGTCACTATGACGGGGTTTATATCTGAAGCATCGCATATTCTAATTACTTCTTAAGCTTTTAAGATCTCTTTTTGGGCGTGCCGAATGTAGTTCTGCCAATTCTCAGCGGTTATTTCGCCAAGTACCTTTTCCCACGTTGCCAACACTTCAGAAGAGGTTCCTTTTAAGGCAGAAATATATTGGTCATATTTTCAAAAAATTAATTCTTTTATTAAAAAACATTTGGCAAATCCATGAGATCCTTTCAGTTGTTACTTTTCTTCCACTGAAAGCCAATTTCTTTTACCCATTTTCGCAAAAAACTAATGGAGAAGTTAAAATGATTGCTCATTTCATCATTTAATTTTGGATGGAGAGATTTTATGGTAATATGCTCTTTAAGTGCATACATGTGATAAATGGTATCCCGGATCTTGCTTTTTAAGTAGTCAGTAATTTTGATATGCTCTTTATTTTTTGTTGATAATACTTCTTTAAATCTTTTGTCCGATTTTAGTCCATATTTTTTAAATTAAATATTGCTCTTGCACTCACTTTCGTTGCGGCAGATGTCCTTTTCACCACATTTTCAAAGTTCAAGGCAATTTCTGCAGCTTCTTGTTGCTTCTCTAGCTCAAAAAAAGCCAATAAATTTAAAATAATGAGCTGGCTTTGCTCCTTTAGTCGCTTATTTCCTATTTTTCGGCATTTTTACTTTTGGGCCCCGGAAATTTTTTTTGACAACCCCCAAATTTTTTAAATTGGGGAAAATTTGTCATTAATGGACAAGTAAACAGTTAAAAAAACACATGATTTTTTTTGGGAAAATTTTTTTTCCCTCTAAAAAAAAATTCAACTATACTTTGAGGGGGATTTAAATAAAGGGGTTTCCCCAAACAATTAAAACCACAATTTAATAATAGAACAAAAATTTAAAAAGAAAATTTTAAAAAAATTTTAAAAAAAAAGTAGTAGAAAAAATTATATACATTACTTTAAAAAGGAATTTTTTCCTTAAAAGGTTTAATGCCTCCCACTTTGCTTGTGCATCATATTTCCGGGGGAAAAAAAAAAGGGGGGAATTTCCCCATTGTTATTAAATAACTATTTTACAATTATTGGCTTTCGTGTAATTTTTTCCCCAAACAATTTGAAAAATATTTTTTTTTTTTGGGCAAATTATAAAACCCCTCGTTAATGTTGAGTAAAAATTAAAAAAAAATCAATTACCCAAAAAAGGGGCCCCCTTTTACTGGGTCTTCCAAGACACGACGCTTTATTAAAAAAAAAAATATATATCAATAAAAAAAGTGTCCAGATAAATTTGTTTCCACTAAAAGGGGCGGAACGTGACAAGGCCCCAAAGTAAATTAATTTTTAACCCCTAGTTCCAATTTTTTTTAAAATATGTTTTAACCCCCAAAAATCAAATTTTACGTTTTTTTAAAAATCTTAAAAATTTTTACCATTTTTTTAATTTTAATTAAAAAATAATTTTAAAAAAATTAAATTATCTAACTAAAAAACTTTTTTAAAAAAATAACAAACATTTCCTAAATCTAAAAATAAACAAAATAACCAAAAAATAAAAAAAAGGGCTTTTTTTTTAGATTAGGTTCATAACAAATTTTTTTTGTTTTTAAAAAGGGGTCTTGGACAATTTTGACAATACGTTGTTTCATTCTTCTCTTGATAAGGGCTTTTTTCTAAATTTTCCCCTTTCCCCCTTAGATTTCCCCCTTTAAAACCCCCTATTTTCTACTTGAGAATTTTCCCCCCAACGTTTGAGATGGTTTTTTTTTAATTTTCCCCTAAGGAATGTAAAATTTTTTGATCTTGTTCTAGCCACGGTTTTGTTAGTTGCTCGTGAAGCTTTATCATTTAACCCTTTTCCCGGTTCCCCTTTTTTTTTCCCAAAACGTCATATTATGATTGTAAATGATATATGAATTTATACCGGCTATATTCAACATATTATAGAAAACACAGGGGGGCCAAAACGTGGGGTCTTTCTATTGCAGCACATTTGGGGAAGTCATTTGCCCCAAAGTATCTACTGCTTTTTTAGTAGCATTGTATTAAGGGTTTTTGGTTTTGGCGTAGCGTTCAACACTTTGTTTAAAACCATTGTTTGACAAAAAGGGAGTTCTTGTTTGCCTTTAATTTGGGGGAAAAAAGTAGTTTTTTTCATAAAAAGGCCAAAAGATTTCCCCTTGGGTCTCAAATTTAAAAGCAGTTCTTGAGGTATCTGTGTCTTTTTTTTTTTAATCGTCCCCCGGCTGTTAGTTTATTAGATTCAAAATTTTTTTCAACTAAGGAAAAATTGGGGCCCTTTCCCTTTAAAAATTTTTGGGTTCCCCCCCAAACTGGGGTTTTCAAAAAAATTCCCCCAAAAATAGTCCCCAAGGGGCTCCATTCGTATTAGTGGATTTTCCTAGGAAAGGCTTGCTTTTTGGAGATTTTGTTTTAACATCACACATCTAATATTTTTTTCCCCATTTTTTGGGTTTATTTGGCATTCTAAACGGGGGTCTACCCCCAAAACCCACCCCAAATTTTTCGTCAATGCATAAAAGCGCTGGGTTTATAATGTTTGGTACAGTTATTTATAAGTTTATCCCAAAAGGGGGAAACAAAAAAAAGTGGATGTAGTTTTGTTCTACCCTTGTAGATGCATCATCAAATCTCGCGCATTTAAAAAAAGTTGAATCTTTTCATCATGGTGGCACGGTACTTGGAACCAGACAATGAATCGTCAAAAAAAAATTTTAAAACCCAAAGGTGGTTGTCTTTAAAAAGCCAAGCTAAAATTAAATTTCCCAGTAAAAGGCCTTTGTTCGTCCATTGACCTTGGGAGGTGGAGGGCAATTTTTTTTTTTTTTTTCCCCAATTCTTTCTTTTCATTAGTGGTGAATCAATCTTCGGAAAGTATATCGTCGCTAAGGAATAAACTGAACCCCCGATAGGTTCATTTTGGATCTTTGGCATTGTCTGTTGGACCAGGTCTGGTAAAACAACATTTTTTTGGGGTTTTTTGGGGGTTTTGGTATTTCCGGAATAAAATGGACCACGGGAACCCCCCTTTTTTTTCCCAAAAAATTTTGGCATTGCCTCTGCTAGTCTGGGATGTTCTGAGAAGTAATGGTAATCCCCCTTCAAATCCCATATTGCTCGAGGTCGATGCTTTTTTCCCCGGGTTTTGGCTTTTTGACTGTAAATTTGATATTCGGTCTCTTTTTTTTACAACCCCCCTTCTTTGATCTTTCGTTTGGTTTCGTCGATCGGATCTTGGGGAAATAATTTTTGTTCTAATACCATCGTCGCTGTTTTTAATTTGTTTCAAATTTTTTGTTAATCATTTTTCGGGGTCCCCCTTTTGTCCTAAAAATTTTCCAGCTTGGACAATTTTTTCCCAAAATTTTTTATCTGATTTTTTTTGGGGCTCAATATTCGTTTTGCGCTCATTTTGATAAAATAAACAAAAAAAAAACAAAAAAAAAAAAATTTTTGACTAATAAAAAATTATTGCCAACCGTAAAATTTTTCCCTATAACCACCATAGGATTTTGAACTATCCCTAAAATTGACGCGGGTCATTTCTTTTTTCCCCTCATGCAAAACCAAAACCCAAGATTAAAGACGGCCCTTTTTGGGTGCAGACAGCCCCGGGGAAAATATTCCCAGGGCGAAAGCCCCGGGGAAAACAACGAATGCCTTGGCGCGATTTTTTGTGTGGGGTTTTTTTTCCTTCCCCAACGGGCGTCTCAAAAAAGGTTTTTACTTAGTTTTAAAAAAACCCAAAAATTAATAATTAAACAATGTTCGTTAAAAAAAAAAATAAATAAAAAAATTTAAAATGGTGCATCTTTTATCAAATCATCACCAATAAAAAATATTATTAAAACTAGTTATTTAAAAAAAAAGTGTGTTAACTTATTTTTTTTGCACGGACCCTTCGGATATAACTTATTAATTTTTTTTATTTGGGATCTTTTTTTAAAAAAAAATCAAATTTAAAAAAACCAAAAAATGTCCCCAAAAACCATATTAAAAAAGGGGGTGTCATAAACTATGTTTGATAAAAAAATAATTAAATAAAATTTTGGGGCAAAAAAATTTTTTAAATTATACGGTGTTCACTTTGGCCCCTAGTGTATAATGTAAATTACTGGGCCTTTTTTTAAAAACCCCCACAGAAATCGATAAAACATGCCAAATTAAAAAAAAAGAAATTTTTTTGATTTAAATCTGAAAATAAATTTTGGAAAAAAAAAAAAGCTCCTTTTTTTTAACCCGGGGAATTTTCCCCTTTTGCCCCCCTTTCTGGCTGATTCTTGTGGGGCCGGGGGGGGCGGTCTGGTTAGTTAAAATTAATTAAATCATTAAATAAAAAATATTAATGAAAATAATTATTTATAACAAAGTGAAAAGTTATTTTTTTTTTTTAACGCAGGAGTCGCTTTACTATATAAATTAATTTTTTTTGGGATCGATTTTTGATGAAAATATATCAGTAATTAAAATATATAATAATATAAATATAGTAATATATCAGGGACTAACTGGAACTAGTGTGTAAACTAAAATTTTTTTTGTTTTGAAGAGGGCTTGGGGATTTACGCCCGGGTAAAAAAGTATTAATGTTTTGCCCTAAGTGTGGCGAAAAAGGAATTTTTTTTTTTTCCCCGGGTATTTGGTTTTTATAAAAACAAATGTTTGCTTTTGTGGGCCAAAAAAATTTTTATTTAACTAAGCATTGCTAGGGAAAAAGTTTTGCAAGGCCAGAAAAAACAAAAATTTTTTAAATTTTAGATTTCATAGATATCAGATTTTTTTTTTTCTGAGTACATGGTTTTTCTGTGGGGGTGAAATTTAGTATACCCCCCCCCTTTAAAAATGTATGTATGTGTATGATTTAAATCAATAATAAAATTTTCCTTTTTTTTAAATAAAAATAAATGTTAAAAAAAAAAATAGGTAAAAAAATAAATAGGTTTTCCCCAACTTATGGGTTTTTAAAAAGGAATAATTACCCCAGTCTTTCCCCTTTTAAACCCGGATGGGGAAACTATTTTTCCAAATTAAAAAAAAGTACTAAAGTTTTTTTTACACTGGGAACACGTGACGATATCCTTTTTTAAAAATTTTTAAACAAAATATGAAAAAATACAAAGATGACAATACCCAAAAACAACAAAAATCATACAAATGCTGTGAAATCACAATGACTCAATTGGGGTCAACCTACAAATTGAAAAAAAAAAACCCTTCTTTCCCCCAATCTTTCGGCCCCCCTTTTTTTTCTGATGTCGTTAGGGGTTGAATATTTTTCCCGAGCTGTCTGCATCAAATTTTTAGTTTTAAAAAAAACCCATACAAAATTTTTTTGGTTGGCAACCAGGGCAAAAAAAAACGTTTTTTTGGGGCCCCGTTTTTTTTTTTCGTTCCCCCGGAGGTTTGCATTTTTTTTTTTTTGACCCTTTTCTTAACATATGCAATAGTTAAAAGAAGTTTTTCAGAATTAAAACTGATTAAAAACCATCTTAGGACTCGTTTGAGACAAGAATGGCTATCAGACTTCAGTGCTGTCTACAGAGGCAGAAAATCTAAAAAAACTAATATCGTCTTTAGCTATGGATTATTTAATAAATATGTTTACTAAAAAAAAGGAAAGTATATATTGAATATTGCTTACTTGACTCATAATACTATTAATTGAAAGTAATTTATTACCTATACTTAATCAATATATTTTTATTTTACTCAATACGAGTATTTTTGTTTCTTTTTTTGAAAAATCTTTACCCTATATTTAAGCCTGGCGATCAGGTAAAAGGGGAGCGAAAAAATTTTTAAAATGGTCCCGTCTAGGAAGCTCGCCCTTGGTGTTTAAAAAATAATTTCACTTTTTTAGAAATTCAAATGGCGATAACTTTGTTATTTTAAATTAAACACCCTGTATTGTTTTACACCGTTTGATAACGAATTTATTCCTTTTTAGATGAAGTATAAGTTGCCTATACATATTGTTTGTACTTTTTTGGTAAATTTGGTTTCTAGATTTTTTAAAATTTTTATTATAAAATAAGTTGTCTTCAATATAGCCACCATTAATATATCTTTTAAACAAATCGCAACGACGATATATGTCAATTATCAATTAGAGGTGACGCATTTTGCATAAATTTAAAAAAATAAAATATATAAAAAAAATTAAGGCATGTGTAGCATGTACAGGTAGTACAAAGTACATTTAAACATATTTTATTGTAATTTAATTAAGCACAGAAACGAAAGGCAGCTTAAATTAAAAATTTAATGCTAAAACTAATTGTTTTATATAAAGATTCAAAATAATATCCATCATCATGCACAAACGAATCATTTTGTGAAATGATCCTTGAACGTTAACCGACATATGTGGTGTTATTTATAACAGTAAACGCCGTTCTTATACGTTCTTTCTTATTTTTGGGTGTTGTTAGGCCCGTCTTTGCCACTGGGCACTCTCGGCTAAAGCCTCGGGCTCCTCAATCCATGGGGCCTCCTAGTTCTGGTCAAATTGATAATATATACAAAACAAACATACACCTAAAAGCGAACCCACTCATTTATAGTTTTTGCTTCATTAATAAAATAGTCCTCCGCCATCATGGTAACAGGGGTGCCATTATTATCCGAAAGTGCCCTGGGCCCCCAAAAGGTAAAAGATGGCCCTGGGTGTCGTAGACGGTGTATGACATACATTTCCTTTTGCGGGCAAGCTTTGTGGCTTTTTTGTCCTATCTGCTTGTTATGATATCACCTATTTAATTTGTTGGGCAGAGGTCGTACTGAAAATGCGCTGGAGCATCACCCAGTTTTAACCACACTTTTTCCCTGAGGCACAACTTGTAAATTGTCCGAAAAATTATGGCGTATGAATTTAAGCCATATTTTACCGTTAAAGTAGCTATCAAAAAATATAGTTTAACAACATGTCTTCTGATAATTTCGCCCCCACTCATTGACCCATTATCTGCGTTGATGACCAACGTTCGGAAATAGTCTAGATTTACGTTACTATAATAATTTCAAGTATGTTTGTTCATTTGGTTATTTTTGTAGAATGTAGATTCGTCTAAAAATAGCACGAAATTAAAAAAAAAATCGTCATCACCAGAGATGTCAAAGTACCTCTAAATAGTACTTCATGTACTCGCACCAAGTTTATGATTTTTTTAAAAGTACTTCAAGTACAAGGTAAAAATACTCGTAAAAAGGTACCTGCTTTTCCAAGTATATTCAAAAAGAACTTGAAGTCCTACCCAAGAATTTTACTTGAAGTAAAACAAAGTTTGAAGTAAATCAAAGTAATTGAAGTAAAACAAAGTACTTAAAGTAAAACAATGTACTTAAAGTAAAACAAAGTATTAAGTGAAGTATGTAGTAAATATAAAGTTTATTGTATGAAAAATTTTTTGACTTGGAGGTCAAATATAATTTTTTTAATTCGATCCAAATGAATTTTTTATTTTATGACTTTCCAAAACTCAATATTTTGTGCAGTTTTACGCTTTTAAAAAATCAGCAATTTTCTTCTTTCTCTTACAACAAACTAAGTTACACTAATGCACGTACCCTAAAGTCATAAACATTTAAGTATTATAAGTATTAATTAAAACAAGTTAATTCCATTAAAAAAAAAAAATAAAGCTGGTAGAAGAGCTTGACGAGAAGAAAGTGGCGAGATAATGATTGTGAAATAAAAATTTAAAAACAGGTATCTTAAGTGGTGTTAGAAACAAATAAAAAATATTTTCCAAAAATTTTTAAACTAGTATTTATACAATATTTTGATGTTTTTTTTTAAAAAAGGTACCTATAATATTAAACTTTTTTAAAAATAATTGGAGTTTTACCACTCTTGGTGCTGTTAACAATTGAATTGGGAGCTATAATCTATAATGTATCAGAGTCAGCAAAGTCGGGCGATCTTCGTGTTTTAACCTGTTTGCCCAATTATCTAACATGAATAAATTGGCGTACTTGATTGATTTCTTTTTACTTCAAGTACATTGTAATACTTTAAGTACTTAGAAAAATACTTCAAGTAATTTACTTGATCAAATGAAGTGAAAGTTCAAGTATTTTGATATAAATTAATCAAGTACAAGTACTTCCTTCTTAGTAACATACTTTAAGACAAAAAGTACTTAAAGTAAAATTTTACTTCAAGTATCTTAAGGTTTGACAGCTCTGGTCATCACCCACTTTTTTAAGAACCCACATGCAAATTAAAAAAAATAAATTTTACACAGTTTAATGTTGCCAAAATTGTGGGTAAAAATGTACCAAAAATAAATATAGGAATAAATATATTTAGTAAATATAATATAAATAAATAGAATGTACACAAAAAACAAAAGATATAAAATAACTTAGAGTTGTTATGCTTAGCTAATTGATGTCATGTGGGTGTAGTCAAATGTAATGTTAGTTTTTTTGGTACAGAAAATATTTTATATAAAGTTGCATTAGTAAAGTTAACTAACATTGTGTGTGGTTGGGCAAGATTAGGAACTTCAAACTGTGGGTCCCGTCTTTTTAAATGGTACCGTTTAAAGCAATATCAATTATATAATTTAAATATGCTTACGTTCTTCTAAGAACTTATATCATATATTAATTATGGTTGATGCGATAGGTATATTAAATTACTTCATGCAAACAAAATATTATAAAAGAATTATTTAGGACAAATGGGTATACTTTCCGGTAATAAAAAATGACACGCTTCTAATTTGCATTTCATCGCAGTTAATACGTGTCATTTAGTATTTTTAAATTGCCTTTTTATTACTGTTAATTATTTTGTAATCATTTATAATTAGTAGATTAAGTCAGAAAATCGAATAAAAAATTTTTTTGAGTATTTCTAAAGCGCCACAACATCTTTTATGTTGTGGTTCATGAAAAGTCAACCACTTAAACATTTAATAGAACACCCTGTATATTTTTTAATCTGTATATTTTAGACAAAAAACAAGAACTTGACTTCTCCGGTATGAAACAATAAACATTTGGTTGGCAAGTTAAATCAACGTGGGCCCGCTTTTAAATGAGTTTAAAGGACCACTTTATATTTAAAAGTTACGTTTCAAAATTATCATATTATTATGTTAACATAGATTATTAAAATCATGAACAAAAATAGAATTTTTAACAAAATACTTTGGTAATAAAAAATACAGTCAATTGATTATATCAATAATATATATATAGTATTATAAATTCATTTATATACTTAATTATTTTATATATTTATATTAGTAGATTAATATATATAATAAATATTTAGTATTTCAAATATCAACATTATATATATGATTTTTAGTAAATAACATTTATTTATTTTTTAATCTTATTTTAGAAAAGAACAAATTATCGTATAAAAATGAAAACCAAAATAATGACAGCTGAGGTAGCTCAAATTTATGTCCCAATAGTTTAAAAACAGGAGACTTGATGAGTTAAATACCGATTACCATAGTTATACATTACAGAAATTTTAAAATCTATAAAGTATTTGATTATTAAATAAAAATAAAATTTGATAAGGATAATAGTTTTAATAACAAATATTTAATATATATATTATCCGAAAGATCTATATATAAATTATATAATATATATATATATATATATATATATATATATATATATATATATATTTTTTTTTTTGTATGCAACTTCTTAAAAAGTAACAAATTTATTATAAAAATAAATTAAAAAAACAGCTACGTTTGCACTTTTGTCTCCAATATTTAAAAAAGGAGATCAGTGGATATAGTTAATATATTTTACCCTAAAAAAATATTTTTGCTGTAACTTATGTAGTATCTGTTTAATAAAAACCTAAATCCGTCTTAAAAAGGCAAGATTTACTATTCAACATCCAATATATAAAATAGTAAATATATAACTTCATTAAAAAACAAACATGTCTATTAAAATAAATAAAAAGTATGTACTGAAAAAGAAACACATATTCTTATAATATATAAAACATTACTTTTAAATTTTTAAATATTTTTTTTAATATAAGACTCCAATAATTTGCTTTTAACTAAATACTTAAAGGAATATGAATAAATAGTGTTTTATATAAGGAAAAAATGTAAAAAAAATGTTTTAATCCCTACATTATTTTTGGCGAGACTTAAAAAATAATTTATTTTCAATTCGGGCACTTTTTAATTATTAGTTTATGGTTATCTCGGGCCTTTTACTTAAAGTTTTTAAAGTGTTGCCTTGTTCGTCGCTACAAAATCTAAAATTCAATTGGTATTATAAATTAGTTAAGATCTTGTACACATAAACCCCAGAACTTATAATAAATGGTATTGCACATAGATTTATTAACAGTTTGGTTAAATTTTATTTTTAAAAATATGTTATTATTATTAATAAATACAAGAACTATGAATATAATTACCTACGGTTTGTATTCTTGACAAAATATCATATATAAAGAATCATCTCTAGAATAAAAAATGGTAACTAAAAATTTTATATCTGTCAAAAAATGACAAGGTATTTTCTTTTAAATTATAAAGTTTTTAAAAATATATTTATTACAATCACTAAAATACCATTATTCCACAAACAAAATAAAAGTTAACTTTCTGAAGGTTACTTACACAAGAAAAAAATCGTAAACTTTAAAAAAATAATTTAAAATTGTTACAATGGAAATATTTAATAAATAACAAAAAATATATTATTTTTATGATTTAAGTATTTTTAAAAAGGATAATTTGGATATATATTAAACACCGAATAAGAAAGAACAGCTCACTGACTTAATTGGTTTAAATATTTTTGATACATTTTTTGGATTAGGTAAAATCTAGACTGGCAATAGTTTTAAAAATTTATTTTGTACAAAACTTTTAAAATCTTTAAAGAGACGTAACGTGTAGTGCCAAAATGTAAAAAAATACTATCCACGTGTTTTCTTTGCTAAAAAAGTTTGGCAAAAAATTCAAAACAAACGATTGCGAGCTCATAAGGTTTGTAAGGTATTGTTATTTATTTAATACCTATGTTTTGTTTAAATAAGTTGTTTTTTTATTATTTTAAATCAGTGAGAAAATATGTATATAATAATTTTATTATAATGAATTTTGTTATTTTGTATTTTCCCTTAGAACTCTTTTACACTTCCTTTTAAGTAAGTATTTTTTTATATTTATAAATTTGAAACACTTAGCAAGTTTAAAAAGAAATACATTTCAATTTCCTATATGCATATATTATTGCAAATTTCAGTCCTCTTTCCCACTAAAATTGTACATGATCATTTTAAAAAAGCTACATTTAGTTTATTTAGTAACGTTTTTTTTTCCTGAATAAAAAAGGAAATTTAACCTATGTTCCATCAAGTAGACAAAAAAGTGAAAAGTTAGAAAAAACACAGCTATGGAAATAATTGACAATAATTAAGAATATAAAAAAAACAACTATAATATGTTCTCTTTTATGTTGTATATAGAAAAATAATTAAGTATTAACTTTCAATAAAAAAAAAAGTTTTAGCAAAAACCAGAACCTGAAAAATGGCTTATGGTGTACATTAGCAAGGTTTTAGCAAATTCAAAAGTTACGTGAATTTCTTTTAATAAAAACAGGAAATTGGCGAATACGTTATGTTATGATTTTATTTAATAATTCAAAAAACGTAACATGAACTTATGGCACAGTTTATAAAGATTTTCTAACTAAAATTTAATGGCAAATCATCAGTCCTATCTTTTTAAAAAAGGTGCATAGAACCTAAAAAACGAAAATCCGTACAAAATATTAGCTTTTCTCTGTTTTTAATAGAAAAAACTGCAATAAATAAATTCTTTTTTTAGAGTGAAAAATTCTAATTCAATTGTAATTTAATCGCAATACTGTCAAAATGACTTTTGTAAATAATAGACGGCTACTATCCAATCTTTGTTTTTTTTTTAACCGCAGTTTATATATTTTGTAGTGGTATTTTGGACGATTCAGCGGATACCCTGTAAATTGCATGTAGTAAACAAATTACTAAGCTTTACATTTTATTTTACAACTTGCATATCTTCAGTACTAACTAAAAATTACGAAATAAAACGGAAATTTAAAAAATTAAATCAACTTTAAAATACATTAGCTTACAATATTGAAATAATATTTTTATATATACACCAAATTATCCAACAAAAATGAAATCAAAAGT
The DNA here is from genome assembly GCA_019359885.1 of Listronotus oregonensis. Taxonomy (NCBI): domain Eukaryota; kingdom Metazoa; phylum Arthropoda; class Insecta; order Coleoptera; family Curculionidae; genus Listronotus; species Listronotus oregonensis. Next base: position 53,853 of record JAHBCN010006126.1, on the reverse strand, counting down.
AGGTACAAAACAAATTAGGGGCCTACAATTTTCTTTGAGAAAAAATACCTACCAAAATACAACAAATTACAAGTTGTCAAGTAAGTTCCCAACTCAGTTTTGTATTGGATATTTAGTTTCTAATTTAATTATAAACTGTATATTCGATGGCTTTGCTGGCAAAGACATCAAAAAAATTGTAGGCTGCTAATTTGTTTCATACCATCTTTTGATTTCGTTTTTGTTGGGTAATTTAGTATATGTATAAAAAATAATATTTCGTAATTTTAAGTAAATTTTTAATTTTTTTTACCAGTTTATTATAAGGATGTACATTCCTTAACAGTCAAAATAATTTAAAATAGCAGTCAGTCTAGTTTAAGGACTATCACTAATTAACTAAATTTGACCAAAGTTTAAATTTTTTTGACTGCAGGCTACCATTTTCTAAATTTGATTACAAATGTTTTTTTTTCATAAAGATGTAGTAAATGCATAAAAGTTTGAAGTCTGCAATAAAAAATAAACAGTTTCTTTTTTCATTACACTGGCTACACTGATAAACACTTTTTTTTAGGTAGATTTACCTTGCACTGAATTTTTTATAAAACATATAAAACTAAACAATAATTACCCTTAGGCGTAAATATTACAGTTGAAGTAGAGAAAAAAACGAGCTATAAATTTTCTCTTTTCACGGTCTTCTATGTACAGATAAAATTTGTTTCCAAAAGTTATTCTTAATAAATGGTCCCTGTTTTATAATAAAATTATGGGCTACAGCATCGCAGATTGGTTTCTGTATATATTATACATGTAGAGTTTTACTTGGATGGGCAAGAATATTAAAACTATATCCTTAAGGCCATTTATCGCATATACATTGCATGTAAGTAAATGTTCGCAACTTTTTCGTTTCCTTATAATGTTGCATAAGTATTATTTTAACATTGTTGTATTGTTGTCTTAAAATGTTTTAAGGAATGACATTTTTTAGAAAAATATGCATTACCTGTAACGCAAATAATCCACATTCACACACGGAACACACATTTTTTTATCTTGGGACAGTTCACGAAGGCTGTGCACTAATGTACTGTGGGTGTCTGAAGTGTGGTAAGAGGGATTCACACGAGACTAAAATATTTGGAGATTTGAAGAAAGAGGAAAAACTTCTGCGGGTAGGAGACGCCATTTCCTAAACATGAGAAAAACATAGATAATTTTGCGAAATATGAGATTTACGATGAAATTTAATCAAATTCACGAAAAAATGCAAATAGAGGATTTGCTTCTAATAGTCCCACTTTTCACTGGCAAATTTCAAAATAAAAATTTTCTTTACCAAAGTGTTCCCCTTAATGCCAATAGCACCTGGTATATATTTGGTGTGCGTCTCACTTTTTAGAATTTTTTTGAAAATCCTAGAGCTGCAACTGGGTCTTAGTGATGAAAGGAGCAGTCTCATATCGGGCTCCTCGTCCAGCTTATTGCATGCGATACTTATTTTTCGGTAAAATGTAAGTCGAAAATCCAGTCAGGATGTTAAGGTGGCTTCCCACGGCCCGTGTTTTTGCAGGCCGAACCGCGCCAGCTCGCGCCTTCGCTCCATGGGAAGACGGTCGCCTGAGGTGACGCGAGGAGGTGCGACGAATCCGTTGCGAGTCGGTAACTTCAAAGGCGCGAAGCAGCGCGGCGCGTCCATGCCTGCGCAGACCTGTTTTGTTACTGTTGGACTCTGCAACAAGTTGCTTTTGGTGTTTTTAAAAATATGGAAATTACTTACGAATTTATTTACTTATATGAAAATGAACCCGCGTTATGGAATACAAAAAGTCACGGTCATAAAAACCGAAACGAGCAGCACGATTCATGGAGTCGTATCCAAGATAAATTAAAAGGCAGTATTGGTGACATTACGATTAAGGAATTAAAAAAGAAAAGGGACAATTTGATGTCAACCTATAGAAAATTAGGAAGCAAAATTAAGGAATCTATGAAGACTGGAAGTGGTGCAAACGAAATTTATAAACCAGAGTGGCCATTTTACAATGTCATGTCTACCTTTTTCAAAAATGTACTGGGGCACAAACACGCCGTGGGAAGAGTTACGCCTGAAATTCGTTCCGATCTACGCGCTGCCAGTTTTTACGTCAACGCGCGGCCCGGCCTGTAAAATTACGGGCCGTGGGAAGCCACCTTTAGAGTCCTTTAAACAAATATGCGAAACAAGTAATAATTGTTAGTTGTGATATTTTCACGTCTGAGTCAGTATATCTTGATAACCATTTATAATGTGTGGGATGCTGATTATTTTGTTTTGCAAAAATAAAATTAAGCATCTAATTTTAAAATGTAAAACCAAAATAAAATTAAGAAATAACCTCTTTTAAAAATTAATTAATTTTCATTATAAACTCTTTCAAACTTATTTTTTAAATTCTAACAGCCAATTATACAATTAAAGGGAAAAACTGATTATCGCTCCATCTGCTAACAATACAACCCCTATCGATCGGAGTTGGAAATTGAGTGGAAAGAAGATTACTTACATTTGAAAATTTGGGTCGAAATGTATTGGTAATGGCATATCTGTGATTACCAAAATATATACAAATAGTAAATTGCAGAAAAAAATGTCATTGATATCATTAGTCAAAATTAGGCCTATAACCATATATTTTAAAAAAGTTCGACACTTTATATTTATGTCCAAATTTTAATAATCTACTATAATAACTATAAAGTAACATGTCAATGAAAGTCACATATTAATTCAATGATTATAAATTGTAATCAATATCATAAAAATATTACACGAGCATCAAAAAAAGCAATTAAAAAAATATTGTCTGTAACATAAAGAATTTTAATTTTAGCCTATAAAAAATTAAAGTTACCGCTGTATGCTCATTGTTTTAGGGTAAAATTGTAAATTTTATGAAACCTTTAAAGTGCTACTAAAGAAATATACTTTAATTTTTTTACTGATATAAACAATGTAAAACATATTTAAGAAAAATAAGATTTTTTTATTACAAAATATATCTAATTGCAAAGCTCCTTAATTTTTTGTTTTCTTTTAAGTGAAGACAGCAGAATGTTA
>JAHBCN010006126.1:0-50751 GCA_019359885.1 Listronotus oregonensis | reverse complement strand
CAGCCAAATAGTGTTTTTTATTCTGATTTCAAAAAAACAAATGCCTAAAAGGGCAGCATCCTAAACTCACATACTTTCGAAAACGGTTACAAATTTGCTTGAAGTCGGAAGTTTTAAAAAACCACGGCCTAAGAAGTACGTTGAAGAACATCGACAACGAGCCAGGGATGTTGATAGAGAATTCCACATACCTAAGTCAACCATTCATAGGGTAGTTTGGACTATTTAAAAAAATATCGTAAATATGTTGAAAGAAATGGGCAACATTTTGAATTTTTGGTCGTTATTTTACATCTTCATTTAAGTAGGAATATTAGATTAGCCACTTTTCATTGTTTTTGTTTTCACTTGTTTCAATTTAGTTGTTACGTGTAGTTTTGTTGTAACACGGTATTAACGGTATAGCTTTGTTCGCGAAACCCATTTCTGTAAAATATCTGTTTAGCTTATCTATTTTGACAATTATTAATATTTTATTGTTTACAAAAAAAAAGACGTTCGCCGGAATCAAGGCCAACTGAGAAAATATTTCTTTTTTTTAAATAAATGAGGTTATAAACTCTGTAATTATAACATGATAAACATTGTTAAATTCAGAATAAAAAGCACTATTTAGCTGCGTAAAAATCCAATATGGCGACCATAAGAAAAAATAAAGTTGATTATGATTCTAAAAATCCGAAACGTAGAAAATAAAAATTGACCACTTGGTCATATTCTACAAAAAAGTTGCTTTAAAGAAGTTTTTACAGATTTAAAAAAATTTTTACTTAAAAAAAAATATTGCAGATTTTCGAAAATGCATGTATTAGGTTTTCTCAAAATTTCTCAAAAACCTGAATAAATAAAACCATGTAGTAAACGGGATTAACTTACGAACATAATTGTACAAAACTTTCCCCATTTAACCGATTTTCTACCTATCGTGGTTTCCAAGATCCCCATACATTCCCCATCAATTTGGGACACACTGTATATATTGGGGTGAATTTTTTTTGAAAATATATTTTTTTTTCGGTCCCATCGTGAAATTTTATTAAAAATACCCCCAAAAAAATTCCCTAAAAGTTTCAGCCCTCATATTAATATTAAGTACTCGCCCAAAGCGTGTGAAGATTTTCCCTTTAAAAAGCACGTAAACTTTGATCCTTTTTTTAATTTCTATAACTTAGCAGCAATTTGTTTATCGTGTCGCCCAAAGACGAGATTTTTGAGAATTAAATCCTCTACAAATGTGTCCATTGCGGCAAAGTTGCAGCTCACACCGGCGCGGCGAGGTAGTACGGGTCACTAAACCTAAATTTAATTAATGAGCTTAACCTTTAGATTATATATATATATATATATATATATATATATATATATATATATATATATATATATATATATATATATATATATATATTTATATATTATATAATATATTTTAAATTTTTGCTAATTCCGCTGCCTTTTAAACAGAATACAATCGAGCCAGAACATTTGGACAATACGTGGGAGTGCAAGTTTCCAAAAAGACACTTGGAAAAAACTAATTTTCCACTTAGAAATTCCCAGATGGTTGTTCTTGCAAACATGTTTAAAAAATATGAAGGAGTTATCGGGAAACTACATTTAAACGGTTACTAACAGAAGTAAAGAATGATGTTGAGAAAGGCAAGTTGCATCCGGTAATTTTTGATGTACTTAGGGATCTAGAATTGGAAAATTTTGTTTATACTCCTGTGGAAAGTTGGAAAGAACAAACAATAAATTTGCCAGGATCAAATGTACTTACTAGAGAGCAGGATACTTTTAAAGAATTAAAAGAGGACGATAGTGTAATAGGTAAGTCTTTAATATATAACTTACAAAAAGATATATACTGTATTAGGTAAAAAGCCAGAATATATGTTAACTATTTTAACAAGAAGGTGGTTGCTAATACCTTTTTTAAAAATTTAATTGTGGATGTTATTATTAAAAAATGTTATCGAATTATTTTTAGACCATAAAATAAAATAACCTTTTTTTTATTGCCACAAATGCATGGACAAAAAAATGTAAATTGTGACTTCACGATTAAGTTTAATAAATGTACCAAATACGACCACGTTTTGAAATTAAACTTTATCCACTGTAATTTTATATGTACAGAGTGTCCCAAACTGGACGCGTTCTTATAGGAACGCTCCTTATTGGAAGAGTTAGAAAAAAATTAACCAAGGTGTCCGAAACCAAAATTTAATGAGAAAATCACTGGCGCAAACAAAATATTTGCTATCTCTTATCGTTTGGCCACCAGAGGGCGTTTTTGACTGTTGTCAATTTCTTTAATGTTCTATTATTTTCTTATTAATAGAGATAATTAATTTTGGTAAAAACTTTCTTGGGGCACTTTTTTCGGTAGAAACCATTGCAATAGGCAGTTTTTTTTACCGAGTGTTTAGATTTTCGTGCACCACCCCAAAATCTTTTTTGTATGGACCACCCATATTATGAGATTTTTAAAAAGCTGGTAAAATTTCATTAATTTTGATGTATCACTTGTCATGTTTATCTAAAAAACCATTAGCAATATCACAATTTAAAAATTAAAATATTGTGCCTACAGAAATCAAGATTGCCATGACTAATAAATTTACATAAGATGCTAACATGTTATGATTAAAACAACAGATTTAATGTTTCATAATAAGATTATTCATAGTTATTACACTAAATTAATAAGAATTTAAAACACAAACGACAACATCAACAAACTAGCAATATTAATTAAAAAAACATACCTCTACAATCCAAAGATAAAATTTCATAAAATTCAATCAACTATAATAGATAAACAAAAACAAAGTAAAATTATGTCAGCAAATTTTCAAATTGTTTCCCATTTTGTTTTGTTGTAGGCAAATTCTAGATCTTTTTTTAACAGCATTAACTGCATTAATAAGTTCTATATTTAGAAGTCAGTTAAACGTCAGCAACGCCCTTTCTAATTCTTTTCGGTTATTAAAATTATTGTCTTTATAAGTAAGGTCTCTAACTCTACCCCAAAGAAAAACAATCTAAGGGCGTCAGGTCCATGGCCATTGTATGGGCCCTTGATTTCTCATCCAATTTTCACCAAACTGGACATTAAGATAATCATTTATGGTCCTTTCACAATGTGCAGGGGCACCATCATGCTGAAAGAACACTCTGGGTATCAGATTTATGGAAATATCTTCTAAGAATGGTTTAACCTGGTCCCTTAAAATATCCAAATATTTACTAGAATTTAGCGGTTTATCATACATAAATGTAGGGCCCAATGAATTGTCCTCTAAAAATTCATACCCACACATTGAAGCTAAATCTTCCTTGTTGTCTGTTTTGGACAGTCGTATGGGGATTTTCTTGGAACTAATTGTAATGATTAAACCGATTAAATATGCGCGTACTATTAATCGAAGCCTCGTCGGTCCAAATACAATTAAATTTTTATACATTTTTTAAAACTTTTCAAAAACCTTTCTAAAAAAAAATATTAAAATTACTTCTTTTCTAATAAAAATACCAAAATATTTAACAATATCAAGTATTACTGTCAATTCTCAACTATTCAAAAGCTGTTAAAATTTTAAAACAAAAAAATCATATTTACGGCCCACTGCTTTTTTTACGTAGAAACTTTAGAACTATGGCTTTAACCATAACATCCTATGTCATTTTATTAGTCATGACAATCTTGATTTCTGTAGGCACAATATTTTAATTTTTAGATCGTAATATTGCTAATGGTTTTTAAAGATAAACATAATAAGTGATACCTCAAAATTTAGAAAATTTTAACAGCTTTTTAAAATTCTCATAATATAAAGGGTGGTCTATATATATAAAAAAAAACTAGTTTGGGGTGGTGCACGAAAATCTTAACGTCCTGTAAAAAACCTGACTATTGCAATGGATTCTACGGAAAAAAATGCCTATAGAAACTTTTTACCAAAATTAATTATCTTTATTAATAAAAAACTTATGGAGCATTAAAGAACTCGACGAAATTTGAGGAACGCCCACTGGAGTGGCACTCTGTATCTTTCATTTTTTCCGATAAAGAAAGAGATAGGCAAGCGAAGAGACAGTTATCGTTTTGGCATTTGGTACTTAGCAAGCATTTCTTTATGGCTTTGACACCGGTTCGGCATATTTCGCTAAGTGGTATCGGATAAAAATATTTAGTATGGACCGAAGTAAAAATATCGTCTTTATGGCTTTTTGCCTCTTTCCTTACGTAAAAGAAGAACGAATAAACCAGCGGGAAACGGATCACATACCCTCCTTTATTGACTAGTTTTCTGTAATTTTTTTGTTCTTTCGGAAAATGCTACATCTATAGAGATTTCTGATAAATGTAATTAAAAACGAAGAAAGAATTTATGAAAAAGCGCCTCCAAAAGCGAATTATGCGGGATGAAAGTGAGCCATAAATAAGGATTTAGTGGCATACCTTTTTGAAAATTTACTTGCTCATATAGCCGAGCTAATAAAAAATACAAGAATACTTCGTAAAATTAAAATTTTAATTGCATTAAGAATATTTGCTACGAGAAACTACCATTTAGGTATGTGTATGTTTGCTTGCAGTTATGTATGTTTTTTAGGCATATAGGCAGGCCTATTATATTTATTTTATCAAAGCAAATTCTGTACTTATTACTTATGGCAACAAATACTGTAGGTTCACCAAATAAATCAATGCAATTAATTGCAGAGATAAAAATTATGTAATAATAAATTATTAAATGTGTACTAAAATGTTCTTTTACCTATAAAGTCGTACCAAAGTTTTCTATTACTAAAAATTTTGAAAATAAGTTAAGATTAGGATTAATTTCTTTAGGTTTGCAATAATCACAACCAACCACTTAAAATTAGTCAATATAGTATTTTCACCTATAAATAGATATTAGGTTTTAGGTAATTTTTAACTTATATTGTTTTGTAGGCAAGAAGGGTAAAAGTATTTTTGTTTCATTTTAATTGTTCTTGTGTACAAAATTTAGTTATAGTTATTTTTATATGAGCATTTGGGATGTTTCTTACAAATAAGTAAATTTAATTTTATTTATTGGTTTTACTGTTTTAATATGTCTATATAATTAGGTATTTGTATTTAAAATATATTATTATTGTGCCTTGCACATGGTTTGTGACGTTTTTTTTGTTATTGTAAAAAATGATTTTAAGGGAAAATAAAGAATATTATTATTATATTATTATAATATAATGTTCGCAAAAACTCCAACACCGGCTTCGCAGATCACAAACAAAAATTGCTATTGTATTTTAAACTCGTCAACAGAGACAGCTATATAATGTTACATATACGATAAAATGAAACAAAACTCTATCGCTTTCAAGGAGATATTACCCTACGCATTATCGGATATAATCGCATTTCAACAAAAATGAACAACCGAGCATACAGATTACCGAATAGCGAAGAGATTAGAGAAGCGTCAATCGTGAATGATTCGATCACAGTGATCGAATCGTTTATGAATATTGAACTATCGGATCCCGTACGCTGGCAGTGATCGAATCACTAGCCGACTGAAAGACGAAAAGTAACGTAACGAATGAAGTTGTGTTGTCTGGCTGGAGACTGGCTTGGCTTCGCCCGCTCTGCTTGCAATCATTCGTTCAATGACTAGTGTGTTACAATCAATAACCAGTCCAATGGGCCATGTGTCACCATATGGAAATATCGACCGATCGACCATCGCTGGGAGGTTTGGTTTGGTACGCTTATAAAAATGATTGATTGAATGAACGATTGAAAAGATTAGATCATTTGAGAAATCGGTTAATGATTGATTCGATCGCCAGTGAATGATCGAGTTACCCATCTCTAGAAGAGTTGGGTAAGTTGTCGATATTTTGTTTACAGAGTGTCACCCCAGTGTCACCTCTGGTGGCCAAACGATAATATAAGAGATAGCAAAGTTTTGTTTGCGCCAGTGGTTTTCTTATTAAATTTGAGCTCCGGACATTTTTTTCTAACTCTTCAAAAAAGGGTTATTCCCATAAGAACGGAATACCAGTGGAACCAACCTAACCTGTCCAAATGTTAAAAAAACTTAAAAAATACGTTTAAAGAAAAAAGGTTTATTAAAGAAAAATAACTTGATTCTAAAGCCAAAACAATAATTTTTAAAAAATTTATTAACAGTTTATTTAAAAAATCCGGCAGACGCAAAAACAAAACCCAAGACAACATATACAGGGTGTTTCAAAAGTAATGGGACACAAAGCAACAGCAGATTCCTTAGGTCGAAATATTGTAATTCACGTAAACTTGCCTTATTTAAAAGTTAATAATAATTAAGATACAAGGTATCGAACTTTTAATTTTGTTTTTTTTTTGTAATAATTTCTTTACTAAATGACTTAGCCCTTTAAAATTGGGGATCTTGAGGTTGTTTGAGGAGTGAAATTCAAATTGGTTCATGTTTTTAATGTTGCGGGTCGAGGATGACAGCTACGGCCCACCCTATTTGTTTTAGACAGCATAACATTTTTAAGCTTAGTATACTGACCTGTTGAATAAAAAATAAGTTTCTCGAATTCCCTCTGAATTAAAATGTATACTTTATTTAAGTCTCTAGGAGCAACTGTTTTTAAGATAAACGCACTTTAAAGGACCCAGCAATTTTAATAGGTAAAATGAGTTTCGACCAATTGTTTTCAATCTTCGCATAGTAATAGTTCTTGACACGCTGACCAAAAGTCTCCACGTGCACAAAACCCAAAACCCCCCTAACCCCCCTCCAAAATCACCTTTAAAGATCACTTGGTATTTAGGGCAAGATTAGGAACGTCAAACTGTGAGTCCCGACACTTAATATTTTAGAGGTAGTAGTTACTTAGTCCGTGGTGGCACTAAGCGTTGAAATGGTGCCGTTTAAAGCAATATCAATTAAATAATTTAAATATACCTACGTTCTTCTGTGAACTTAAGAATAATATATCAATTATAGTTAATCCGATAGGTATCTTAAATTACTTTATGCGAACAATATATTATAAAAAAAAACTATTCAGGCCAAATGGGTATACTTTCCTGCAGTATTTTTAAATTGCCTTTTTATTACTGTAAATAATTTATAGTTATTTTTGAGTATTTCTTTAGCGCCACAATATATTTTATGTTGTTTGATAAAAAGCCACTTAAACATTTAATAGAACACCCTGTACATATTTTAATCTGTATATTTTAGACAAAAAACAAGAAATTGACTTCTCCGGTATGAACAACAATGATAAACCAAAAAATAAATTGGACCCTGAGGTTGAGCGTCAAATTCAGTGGATTCAGCAACTAGTTAAACAACGTAGCGAGCCACTTGATGAGTTTCAAAGTACCGAGTCCACCGAAGGTGTATCAACAGTTACAGAAGGAATTTTAAAATCTGATAAAGACTTTGATTATTAAAATAAAAACCAGAAATGCAGTTCATTAAAATATTATTTGAAGTAGTTAGAGGTAAGAGTTAATATTAATAAAATATTTTTATTATAAACTAGTAATGGTATTATTAAGAAAGGATGAACATTTTTTTGATTTGCAACTTTTTAAAGAGTAAAACAAATATTTTAAAATTTAATTTAAAAAACAACTGTGTTTGTAGTTTTGTCTTTAATATTTAAAAAATGCAACCAGTGCATATTTTTAATACTTTTTGCCCTATAAAACTTAATTTTGCTGCAACTTATGTAGTATCTGTTTGATAAAAATCTAAATATGTCTTAATAAAGCGGCTTATCCTATTTAATAGCTAATTTATTACCTTTGAAAAAAAATATATAACCCAATTAAAATAAGAACAAACATGCCTATTAAAATAAATAAAAATTATGTACTGAAAAAATTTTACTTATTCTTATAAATTAATAAAAAATGACTATTGCTCATTTTTGACAGTTTTTTTTATATAATAATCTGAAAAAATCTAACTTTTCTACGGGTTTTGGTTTTTTAGGTTCTATACACAATTTTTTATTAGATGGGACTGCTGGTTTATTGTTAAATTTTATTTATCAAAGCAGCTTCTATTTTCCTTTATAAATTGTACTAAACTTCGATATAAGGTATATCGTTTTTGGTAAAGATATTAAGGGGTTACATGGGTTTCACGGTTCCACAAAATCGATTATTTATTATCTTATTAAATTCTACAACATCTCTAGAATATTGTTCTAAATTTTCAAATTGATCCGAGTAATAGTTTCGGAGATACAGCCTTCAGAAGTCGAGCGCTCGAGGCCAGCTAGGCTAAGAGCGCCGAGCAGCTGCTCGTCTATTGTTAGTTCGTCCTTCTTGTCCATTTCTTGTAAGTACTAGCGGATGCGGAGAGCTTTTGAAAACTATTTCCAATCACGAACGATTTACGACATCAGCCGAAGTCGGCCGAAAGTATTATCACTCAAAACATCAAACTCGTTTATCTCGAAACTATGTTTTCAAAGTCGGTTAGCAAAATTTTTCGAGAACTACTCAATCGATTTTCATGAAATTTTACACAGGTCTTCGAGATACAATCCACAAGGACTTAGACGAAGGATTTTATTTTTGATTACAATTAAAAAAAAAATGTAGCGAAATTTTCGTTGGTAATACCAAAATATAAATAAAACCAAGTAACATCACTTCCGTCAAATTTCGCCGTTTTAACGCAATCGGCCCAGGGACCTTAAAGCGAGAGTTTCTAGCCTCGACCATAGGCGTACGCTAAATTTGATACTTGAAAGTTTGAATAATTATAAAATAGTTGGGAAGATTATTTTATTGAAGTGACAGAATTTATGTTTTTATTACCTGTGTTTTTGCCAATTTCATCTTTTACTTTTAATTTAGCAAACAAAAACCGGAAATACATAATATACGAGTGTGCCTAATACTTACTCGGAATTTTAAAAGTAAAAACAAATATTAAAGCTTGTTAATAGCTTTTAAAAATTTAATCGATTAGCAATCGGTTCAGTTTATATTAATAATAAAAAGAGATGTTTCGTTTATTAAGGCTTCATCAAACCATAAATAAAATAAAAGTGAAATTAAAATAATACCATTACAGAGATTTAAATGTTCTGTTTAATTAAATATTTTTTCCACGACGTTTAATAACATATTTATTATTCACTATTTTTGAATAGATGATAACACCTATTACTTTACCGGTGGTAATAGTTCATTACTGGGTCATTACTATAGGTATAATTATTCAAGTAATGCATGCCTAGTGACTTATGTGACAGATATTAAGGTTGAAAGACTGTCTTACGTTGCTTGGTAATATTACGTTGCAATCTTTAAGTTTGAGCCTCTAACGGAATACATCAAAATAGTATTTCAGTATTCCCCCACAATTTTTAGCATCCACAACCACCTTCTTCCACCCATTATATTGTGATATATATATATATATATATATATATATATATATATATATATATATATATATATATATATATATATATATATATATATATATTTTATATATACATATATATATATATATATATATATATATATATATATATATATATATATATATATATATATATATATATATATATATATATATATATATTTTTCAAAAGGTTGAAACTATTTTAATAAGTACGGCAAAACTTATGTGCCATGAAGTAAAATCATTGCCCCAACATAATTGAAAATTATAACCAATTACCTTAAATAATATATATTCATAATTATACATTATCATCTTATTGGTACAGACAAAAAAAGCAATAAAAGCAGCCAATAAAATATTCATATCCCTGTGGGCGGAGCTTTCTTTTTTTACTCGCACTATCTAGAGTACTTTAATAGACTATAAACACCTATCGCTTCGACTTTCTTATTTATTGTTTTTTATCTATGGCTTGCACGGCTTCTACTGCTTCTACTGCACTGACGATTTCAGGGTACATTTCAGGGTACCGATCGACTCGAGGTCACTGAAAGTATCAGGTAGCAACCGGGAGAGTTACATTACTTGTTATTATCTATACTTTGGGTAATCCCCGAGGGCTTAAAAATTACCGATAATTTTCTTTCTTCATCGTGCACATGACCAAATCGACTCATTTTGACTGATTTTGACGTTTTTAATTGACAATACAAACAAACAGGTTCGATTGTTCTGTGTTTGTAAGTATGTGGAAATACCACGATGTCTAGGCAACGTAAAATTTCCGCTGAATTTTTTTGATTTTTAACGTGTCTTATGGGAAAATTTATATATGAGTGAAATATTTACCGAAATTATCATTTTTTTTTTAAGTTTTGCCAACAATCCTTTTTTTTCCTTAGTCCAAGTCCTAGTTTGTGGTCTTAACTAAAGCCACAAAATATATAGGTTGAGTACCTATATATTGTGTGCAAAAACATATTTTTTTTCACTTTAGATGATCCTGTTAAAGTTTTTTCTGTCAACGCGGACGCACTTTTTTCTCGAGGTGTCGCCGGAAACGACATCACAATGGCAGATTTTTTAATATTTTTTCACAAAAATTTCAAAACTTCTTTGTCAAATGTGTATCTTTATAACGGTGCAGAATTTTAATTAAAAATTTCATTTTTTACATGAAAAATAAATTGTTAAAAAAAGACCATTTTTTCCCCGACGAAACCCCTTTAACTCCTTAAAACAGTAGACTAATTAATGATAAGGTTTCCAATATGGGGCAAAGAAATATTTTTTTTCTATAAAAAAATGTATGCAATATGGTGAAAACTAATAGGTTTAAAAAAATATTTTTTATATTTTATGTCTGCATTTGAAAGTGTACGCGGTAATTTATAATTTAATGTACTTAAAAAAAAGAAAAGTACAAACACTTTTAAATCGTATTAAAAGTCAAATAAATTATTTGGTTAAACATGGTACCTTTTGTTAGTGATAAATCATTGCCATCGAAATAAGGTACTGATAAAAATTGGGCTACTTGAATAAATAAAAAACCTTTTAAGAATGGAATATCCTTAAAGATACCTTTTTTTAATACAATAAATGTCAAAAAAAAAGTTACTTGTTTGAATCATCTATCAAAAGTGTAACGAGCGCAAAAAATAAACGGCATACTAAAATTTTTTTTGTGTCAACAATATACATCTAATAAAATTATGACAAAAATATGAAAACATTTAGAACATCTGTGAAAAGATGGCACGAAACCAAAAAATGCAAACAAATTTAAAAATGCACTTTCCTTTTCTTAACAATTTGGCATTCACCACTCACTTAAGCCAAATTTGTATTAAATTTCATATACAGATAATATTAGCATACGCTCTTAGGTTTAACAACAAATTAAATAAAATATAGATCTAATTAATTTCATGGCATAGTTTGTTTCTATTTGTACTTTCCGAAAATGTATTTTTTTTTATTTAATTTAGCAGCGCAAAAAAATTCTGAAATATTTTTGTAATTCACAAAATTCAAAATTGAGAGAAAAGAATTGTTTAACTGATCAATAATTTATTATTATAATTAATAATAATAAAATAACAATAAAATAAATAAGATATAGACTGGGATATAGACGTAATTAATTTCTTGGAATAGTTTGGTGCTATTTGTACTCTCCGAGAATGTTATTGTTTTTTTTTTATCTAGCATTCTATATTCTATGGAATATAATTGTTTAACTAATAAAAAAATTATTATTATAATTAAGTTAATTTTATTTGGTTATTATATTAGTATTTTTATACGATTTAAATGTTATTAAAGTAGTAAAAAAAAGACAAAATCAGGATAATTTTTAAACCAATTTTATTACAATACTTGGCTTAGACTTAAATGCTATTTGAACAATTAGTACTTTTTTTGTAAATATCTGTGGGCTTAACTTTAATCTGAGTGGTATTTACAAATTCTTTCTACCATATTTTTCCCAAGATGATTTTTTTTTTTTCTCTATAACGGACTCTAGATAAAAAATGAATTTTGCACTTTGTTATCGTATATTAAAGAAATGAAAGAGGGGCAAATGCACCATGCATGTACAGAAGTATAACAAAAAAAAATAAATAACAACATTAGGCGACTAATTAAAAATTGTAAATCAAGTATATTCTTAAAAAAATAATAATACCCACTTATCTCGACTAAATTTTTTTCTTGTTATAGGGTGCAGACAAATAGTTGATCGGCAAATAACCTCTAGTAAGTAGGTACAGCTGCAGTTATTATATTTAAATAAAATAAGTTTCAATAAAAAAACATAGACTACAATATTTATTTTTTTTTTTTTTCCCTTTTCAGCTTAGCATTTCGTTTAAATGTAAGCACTATTGTTTACAAAATGTGTAAAAATTTATACGTTAAAAACGTTTACTTTATACATTTTCTTTTTTGTACAATTACTAATTTAATGGTTGCCATTGCTAAAAAACCTTTTATTATTAGTGCTCTAATTAGGTTCTTAGGTTGCCCAATTTCTGGGGACTTGTTAAGTATTTTTTTGTTGTAGTCGTATGAAGCATCCACGGTTATGTTACATTTTTATAATTTTTATTTATTTAAAAGCACAATAGCTCAAGAAAATTTAAAGGATAAAGGAAGAGTACAGCAGTGGGCTATTTGTTCAAAAAATATCCTTTTCACTGTGAAACCCTTTCAATTCGGCTCAGTTGCAAAATTCCAAAAATTTTGTAGAAAAATTAGTGTGTGCCATAAATTTAGGTAGGCAACACATTTAAATTTGAAGCAGAGCCAAAGTCTTCTATTTTCGTGTATTTAGATCTTGATGCTTCAATTTCATACAAGATATTTGCTTCAGTCTGTTTTATTTGGGTTACTCGCCTTTCTACTTTTTGGAAAATGGGACCCGCTTGGTCCGGGTCCCGAGGTATACGGGCTGACCCTGTCCAGCCCTATTGACCCCTACGAACTTGCAGATCGCCTGCAACAAAAAAGAAGAACACCTCCCAAAAAACCCAAAAAAATTACAAATATTAGTCTACGTTTCAGTGGCAAGTCGGCCATCGTTGTCAAGACAGAAACTAAAAAAAAATTAAACTAAATTTTTAACAAATTTTTGGTTTAAAAACTTAAGATATTCTGATAGCTGCTTAGCTTTTTTTTTTATCTTTGTGACAACTCACGAAGGATTTGCATATACATATATACTATATATATTAGACATATACATATACATATATACTCCTAAGTACCAGAGTACCGTGAGTGCGGGGTTTTCCGATGTTTAACCCATCTTTTATGCCCCAGTTCCGTCAACGCTGCCCAAGCACTGAAACATGCAAATATTGCATTTCACAGCACCTTTTAGACAACGCGGTAGTGCCACCACGAACGTTATTTTAAATAACTACTACCTAAATATGTCTGCCCGGCGGGGCTGGGATTCGAACCCGGATCGCCGGCGCGGCGGGCCGAGGCTCTGACCACTACGCCACCGGACAGACCGAATGACGTTTTGTCATAAGTGACACTAGGTTATGGACTGGTGTATGTATAGTATTTAAAAAGACCAGAAAGGTGGGTGGTATGGTGTGTTAATTGATTTTAAGTTTATCAGAATTTCCTAAGTTTTTTAAAACAAAAATTTGTTAAAATTTAGTTTAATTTTTTTTTTAGTTTCTGTCTTGACAACGGTGGCTGACTTGCCACCGAAACGTAGACTAATATTTGTAATTTTTTTGGGTTTTTTGGGGGGTTTTTTTCTTTTTTGTTGCAGGCGATCTGCAAGTTCATAGGGGTCAATAGGGCTGGACTGGGTCAGCCGTATACCCGGACCCGGGCCAAGGGGCCCCTTTTCCAAAAAGTAGAAGGCGAGTAACCCAAATAAAACAGACTGAAACATGAATCCGCCACAAAACTATAGAACATATTTACAATTAAGATATTTGCTACCTTAAAAAATGCAACTTTTTTGTAAAAGCACTGTTCGAAAGTCAAAAATTAGGTGTCAAATTACGCTTATGGTAAAAAAATTGATACTCCCGTAGAACTTGTTTATTTCAGCCTTACGACGCGACTTTATTGTATTGTACTTTTATACAAATTTTAAATTTATAAAATATTGTATCACCCTAAAATACAAACTAACCAATAATATTTATAGTAATTTTTAAAAAGTAAATTAATAAGTTAATCACATTTTCACTATCTTGCTTTTCTTTGATCACAAAACTAGTGATAATTACACTAAACTATCATACAATATTTAAAATATTTGTAATTTTTTTTTATATAAATTTTTGTTAAAAATAAAAAAGCTACAAAAAAGTCGACCATTTAAATGGAATGCTGTGAAGTGGTGCAATCTATTTCATCCATAATAAAGCAGATAATATAAAATCTAACACAATAAAACGCAGTAAAGTAAATAAAATATAAATATATTAAATAATTTTCTAAATTCTTTGATAGTTTTATTTAAAAATCATTGGTGTTGTGTAAAAAGGAGACAAACAGTAAGCTTAAATTTAAAATTTGTTATTAATGGATATCTCGAAAACGAAACTGGCTTTAGATTTGTGATCAATGCCCAAAAAACCTGTATTACAAAAAAACACTTTAAAATGGACAAAGGGCAAGAAAAGTAAAAACATATTTCAGTTATTTACATTGTGAGGGTCAATATCAACTATAAAAATTAACTTTAAATATTCTGATTCCTTTATTTATATCATTATTTTATTGTAATAGATAAAAAACTTTTTGTAAGATTTTGTATTGAAAAAAAGCATAAGTGTATTTTTATTTACGTTCGCCGATAATTGCCTCTTCTTTCTGGTTAGTTTTGGTTACTACTAACCAAAACTAATTCTTAGTTCTAGTACTGCTAGTTTTGGTTAGTAGTAAACAGAACTAACAGATTACTACTTAGTGGCTACTTTGGGATTTTCAATTATTTTTATCTAAAAAGTGAGACATGGTACCCACACCAAATAAATACCAGATGTTTAAGGAAAACACTTCAAAATGAAACTTTTAAAAGTAAAACCTCTCTTTTATTTTATTTTTTGTAAATTTAATTAAATTCTATCGTCAGATCCCTAATTTTGTAAAAAATTATTTATGTTCTTCTTAAAACCATAGCCAGTTGAATTTATTTTGCTTAGCAATTTTCTTATGCAAATATCTGAAATGTCTCCAATTTCAAGCAAAATGCAAATAGTTTTGCCAAATGACTACTAATCAAACCTAACCACGAGCCAAATTTAGCTGGTGTTGCTAAACTGCAAACTGAAACAAACAACATCGACACGATGACGCCAAGAAACAGGCGATATTATCCCTCCTAATCGTGACAAAATCTACTGCATTAAGACGCTTCCTTATTTATCACGTATTGTCTATACTTGAATTTTTTCAGATATGCAGTTATGTCAAAAAGCCAAAAAAAAAACCTATTTCTTAGCTGTTAACAATTGACATACCAAAGATGCGTTCGATTTGTATATTCAATTTGCGCATTTGTTCACACTGTAAGAACTTTTCGCTCCGAACCCGTTGGAGACGCATCTGAGAAATGCTTTTATAAATGTTTCATTTATATTTTTTTTACAAATATATTTTTTTATAATTTGGATTTTTTTATAAACTGTTATGACTCTTTCCATACTTTTAAGAAAAACTAAAAGTTTTTTTAACAATATAAAATCTGATTTATTTATAAAAAAGTGTACAAAAAATTCTTTCTTAACAATACTTTAAAATGCAAACAGCTCATCATTCTAAATTTATTGGCGTTTTTTGAGGTAGAGAAACAACAAGAAGCTGCAGGAATTGCCTTAAACCTTCAAAATTTGGTGGAAAGGACAGCTGCTTCAACGAAAGTAAGTGAAGGAGCGATATTTAATTTAAAAAAAAAATGGACTAAAATGGGACAAAAGCTTTAAAGAAGTATCATCAACAAGGGCAAAAGGATATTCCAAAAGATGTTGATTGCAATACAATGCAATATAAACCAATGGTAACAATAGGAAACTTAATGTGTGGGAAAGTGATTAAACTAAATTCAATTAAATAAATAAACAATTTTTAAATAAAATATTACATGATATAAATCAAAGATCGTCAAGGTCAGATAACAGATCGTCGCTCTCATCTTCGTCATCCGAATCAGTCACTATGACGGGGTTTATATCTGAAGCATCGGATATTCTGATTACTTCCCAAGCTTCTAGGATCTCTTTTTGGGCGTGCCGAATGTAGTTCTGCCAATGCTCAGCGGTTATTTCGCCAAGTACCTTTTCCCACGTTGCCAACACTTCAGAAGAGGTTCCTTTTGAGGCAGAAATATACTGGTCATATTTTCTTTTGCACTCTGACCAAACCATTTCGATTGGATTATATTGACAATGGTACGGTGGGAGGCGAAGAACTTTATGACCAAAAGGTTTCACATATTCGTCAAGGAAATATTTCTTTTCTAAACTTCGGTTTTTTTCTACCAAATCCCAGAGTTGGTCTTTTATAGCTGTCTCAGGAAAGGCAATCTTTTCTTCGGAAAGCCACAGAATTAATCTTTTTTTGGTCCCAGATTTTCGGGGTATGTCTTCTACCAGCCCGGAGTGGTGGCTAGCGTTGTCCATGATAATTAATGATTTGGGCGACAAATTTGGAACCAGTTGATATTTAAACCATTTTTCGAAATTTTGGCGGTTCATGCTATCATAGCAGTCGCCATTCTTTGTACCACTTTTAAAGACTAAACAAGCTCCCTTGATAAATCCGTTTTCATTGCCGGCGTTGACGACGATATATCAATAAAATAAAAAAATTAACGGTTTTAACATCGGCGCAAAAAGAAAAAAAAATGTTTTTATAGTATTAAATTAGATGTCTAGTATAATTAGTAACATATATTCACTTCATCCCATCACGAATCCAAATCCCAAGGCAATTCTCAAATCCAACCCTAGCACATTGATTAATCCTAATGGTATATCAGTATCAGCAAAGATTTTTATTAAACGACTTCTTAGACCTCATAACACAGGCACTAAAATTGGTACCATGAATAGATAAGATGAAATGTTTTTGTAGGTTTACCGCCGAACTAGTAAGCCATGCAAGCCATCTAACCAAGGAGAAAGACAGAGACAGCCAGCTAGATAAACTAGAAAAATCGAAATTATCAAACAATGAAAACGACGATACTTGGAACGATAACACTTCGCCCAATGAGGTGACCTTCCCGAGTATTTCCGGCAGTGCTCCTAATGTTATTACGTTCGACAGCGACAAAGACGAAGGCATGGATGTAGTGGATGGGCTTGGCATCCAGGATGATGGACAGTCAAATGATTTTTCGTCAGTAAATACAAGTACTATGACGGAGAGTACTTTGATTGCGATCGAGGCGACCAAGATAGCAACTGTAAGTAGTCTTAAGCTAAAAAATATTGACAATAGGCGGTTTAATGGATTTACTGTACCCTTTTGGCCGCAACCAGTATTTTTGCCAAAAATGTTTAAATAATGTTTAGTTTTTTTTAAGGTATAATGTAAAAATTATTGGAAGTAGCGGTCTTGGGAGATTTAATATGCTGTCATGGGCCCCTTGCCTAAAATTTATTTTGATCTAAAAACATGTCAAATCTCTTGCCTATTAAAGAACCATCTCCCAAATATCTTCTATCAGGAAAAATGAGTTTCGGCTTAATTGCGATTTAAAATTCATTGCCCGTCTGTAAAATTTCTCAGACCAAAAGGGAGGTGACGACACAAGGGTTGGGCTGAGTTCCTTTTTTTTGCTTTGTAATTTATTGTATTCAGAGCAAAAGAAGAAAATCTATCGCGTTTCTTTATTTCTTGATTAAAGATTCATCGATGTAATGTTAATTAAATAGGCAAAAAGAATAAACAATAAAAAAACATTTCACAAAAACACGATGAAGCTATAAAAACAGTTCATCATTTTGAGGAAAACACCTCGAAAGAAATCATGATTACCGACTTTTTGACCCAATGCAATACATTTTATTGTTTGAGCTATATTTACTGGCTTTTAAACTAATGCAGTATGTGTTTTTATCAAACGAAAATGTACAGATTATAATATTCAACCTTTAAATGAACAAATAAAAATGGTATTCTATTCACTGATTGAAAATCAGTGTTTTAATGTCCAGATTAGCAACTGCTTGATATTTTATTTTTTCATCCGAGATGTAATGTTGGATCTTAGCCCCGGTTGCCTTTGTCGATCAGGCGTTGTGTATACGTGTAGTTAGCCCCTTGTGGCGTAGATGACCCTTCGCGGAAAGGTTTTTATATTTGAATTTTTAATGCTTGTAATTCGGTTACAGAATTTCGTAAAAAATATTTGGCAGGAGCGTTATTTAGCTTTCAAAAGGGATTATTTTTAATAATAAAAATATTTTGCAAGAGGCCTATTCTATTTGAAATGGACTTGATATTATCCAAAGTGTATGTAGATATTTATATAAGTTCATGCAAATAATAAGTATAGGCAAAAGTCAAAAACTTTTTGACTTGGTATCATGCTTATATACACCCTGCAGGGAGCTTTTTGTGTAGTGCCATTTTATATTTAATTTTTTACCTTAAAAACAACAGAATCACCCAAGATAAAAAAGGATATTAGGATGTTATAAGAGATAATTAAATGAATACAAAATTCATTTTATAGAAACTCCAAAAAAATGAAAAAATAAATCATGCTTCCCTTTTAACTAAAAAAAACCGTTAGTTCTATGTCGTTTTTTTGGTCTTAATTTAAATCTTTTTCTTAAGTTTGTTTCATGATTTTACGGAAAAAAGTACACACGATAGCTGTTTTACATTTTTTTTTTTTAATATAAAATTGTATTATTCTAGTGTAACCACTACGTCAGTAATAATATAAGTATAAACCATAATTTAAGGATAAAATATCATTTTTTAGGTATTTCAAATAGAAGCAGAAATGTCACATAGTATAATCCTCTGATTTGGATCTGCTAGACCGCCATCGCAAATGAACTCTTGACGAACAGTGCTGTTATCTTGACAAAGGTTTTCCCAAAAGTCCTAAACTTATTTCGAGGAAGAACGCTACCAGCAGTATCTTAGTTAAAAGAGCTTTAAGTAATTCACTCAATCATGGATCAAGGTAGAATATTTTATATTATTTTAATCTTTTGTCATATTCTAAATGATCATGGTTATTTTTGTATATAAACTTGTACATTTTTAAATATACACAAGTGACCCTACAGTCAATATACTAATCATCAGAGATAAAAACTAAAATTATGACATCCATCTTTGAATGAGTATGGCTTCTATGGTCTTTGTAGAATACATTGTAATTTAAGTCAATTTATAGTCACATATTTGTGGAACTCCTGACTATCTAGTAACCCAGTACTAGTAATTGTGATTTAGGTTTTTAGCATACTAGTGAAAATATGTCTCTAAAATATATATTTTTTTTTTCAGTCTTGAAAGTTTGGAAAACAATAACAGCTCCTACGAACTTAGACAACCTACACTCCACCATCGGACATGCAAAATTTAGTGGACATGGATAACAGCATTACCAGCATAGCAAGTCTACCTCAGGAAGAATCGAACTGGCCCGAATTTTGTATTAACGGGGGTTACTGAATAAAAGCGTCCAAGACCAAAAGTAACACCCGATCTTCAACGTAAAACAATATTTATAAATGTCGAGCTTGACTAGTTTAAATACGGATTTAGAATTAATAAATCACCTGCCTATCTTTAACGAAATTACTGACATGTGCAATTCTCTAGCTGATGTACTCATGGGAAGGTTGGTAGTAGACTAGTGTGTTTGAGGACTGTTTTACGCATGTTGTTGATAATACCTTTTAGTGGATCAAACTTTACAGGTAAGAGACAATTATTTTACGAATTTTAGTTCTCAGATCAAAAGCAATCTTCAGATAGGGTCTATTCATAATTTCATCCTAGCGACCAACAATAAACACAGTTCGGTTTTGATATAAGTTGAAAGCTGAATATAATAAGATAAAGAAGTAGGGTTAACACTAGCTTGAAGCACAGCCATCTTGAATAACAGTAATGTCAAAATAGCGGTAGGAAGCTTCCTTAAAATTAATATTCATGGTTTATACAAAATATTTTAGTTACATTTGGTTATTATATAAAAAAAGTCTTAAAAAAAGTGTGCATTTTTATAAGAAAAATAATAGTTTTAAACGAATTATTCGCTCTCTCGGAAGTTGTCTTCATTTGCCGTTGGTAGATCTCTAAAAATTTTTTTTTGCACAGAATGGTTTATATTATCCAAATCTTTAATGTAAATATCCCTATGGGTCATCCATTAATCACGTGATGTTTTTTAGCAATTTTTTTACCCCCTTCTTCTTCCTGGTGATGTGTGGTGAGGTTTAAGACTAACCATCTCCCTACTATCCTGAAATCACGTTTATTTTTTTAGTACATAGTATCCTGAAATTTAGATTATTATTGTTAATTACAGGGAAGTATAATCTAATTCAATTCTGAAAACAGGAATCTTTGCCTCGCAACGGCGATTCGAGCTCTCACACGTCGCTTTTCAGTTGTCTAAAATCGCGTTTTTCTATGAAATATCCCTTAAATATTTGTAGCTACATATAGAGACCTACCCAAATTTGTATATCTTTAGATCCCTGTATTTTTAGTATCAAATTTGGTGTTTCAACATTTTTCATTGAGGAATAAAGTTTTCAATATGTGCATACTTTTCAAGTGAGTGCTATATTATTTCTGTTTTAAAAATTGTTGTTGATTTATGTTATATCCATTTTAAAATGTAATGACGTACGTTCTGTTTCTTTAAGCAGAACGACGTTTGATGCTGATACCAAATTTTTATACCCTACTGAAATATTGGTCTATTTTTATAAAACGGTAACATATGCTAACAAAATATAATAATAATATAAACAGAATAGAACTGTTCCACCAGAAGTTCCAATTGCCGAAGCAACTAAACCTGGCTGAAGTGGTAAAAAGGTTTGCTTGTAACATATCCTATATCCTGTAACAAACAATTATTACTTTTAGAAGCATTCAAACCGAATTTAAAGATGCGAACAGCTTTAAACACCAACCAAACCGACCAAAAGTAGTGCAGAAAGATCTCCAAAAAGACCAATAAACTTTAAGTAAAAGCATGATGACTAAACAGAGAAGAAATATGGCTAGAGACAGATACAAGACCTACGAGTAGCTACAGGCTTAAAAGGTTATGCAGGAGCTCCATCGAAATGGAATCCAAAGTCAAAGAAAACTTTAACCGAGAAGATGGTGTGAAGAGCCACTAAGCTAAGACTATAAGACTGTAAATGATCAAACCCTATCTTCCAATACAACAACCTACGTATCTCCGACTTACACAGTCCAAACTCCCAAACTGACACCTAAAGATGGTGTTGAAATCTGATAAATCCCGATTTGAAACTCAAGTTTTGAGTGAAGTTTATCACCAGTGTTTTGCAACAACCTATTGTAGGGAATGAAAGCCGAATCTAAACCTGAGTCAAAATCAAGCAGCGCCAGTCCAAGTCCCACCAGAAGTAAATTGAGCATTAGGGAAGAAATTTCATGCAGAAAGATTAGAAAATGTGAGAGGTCATTTATTTCTGTAATTTAATACATTTTAAATGGTTTTTAACCTTAAATTTTAAAGAAAAGTTAAAACTATTTCATTTTTTTATTATGGGTATGGTGAACATTTTTTTGTGACTAATTTACATTTGTTTACAGTTCTAAAAATTAATTTTACTGTCTGATACATTGGGAAAAGTCTGCCAGCTATAATTTTTAAATTTCTTAAATATTTACGATTTAAAATTAATATTTTTAATGTAAAAAAATATATTTCTTCTACTACAAAATAGTTTTTTTTCAAATTTTTAAATGAAATGAGCACTTAAATTATTGCTAAAGCTTTTATCCAAATCTTACTATTGAAGGACCTACAGCCATACTCAAATTTTGTTGGTATCTCGGACGCCACTTATTTTTATTAAATTGGTATGCCCCACCATTGCTAGTACGTTGTGCGTGTACGTATATACGTTGAATAACCCTTATACATTTTAAAAAATACAGGTTGTTATTTTTCAGATCCTGTTAAATAATCTGTTTCAAAATTTCGTAGTTTTTTATCCTAACATAATGTCACATTAATTTGTGACATTATCAAAGGTTAAAATTAAAAAAACATCTTAAAATGGTTATACTCTTTTAATGTAAAATTTAAATAAACTGAATTTTAATTATTACTGACATTTTTAATGGATTTCTAATTTTTTATATCTTGAAGACAGGTTAACTTGTCACCGAAACGCTTATTACCTTGCTTAGGTTTGTTGTTTGTTTGTTTGTTTAAAGTTTGTTTTTAAAAGTATATTGAGAGATTTTTTATCTGGCGAGAAACCAAAATGTTTAATAAATGAATCCGCCATGACACTATAGAGCATTCCACGTTACTACTAATACTAATGAAATGTTGGCAGGTTTGCTAAGCTAATTGGTTTATTTAATAATAGCTATAATAATTAGAGATGAACGGATATCTGCAACTATCCGCCATCCGGCCTATCCAGCCTACATTTAACAAAAATAACGAACTATGTTATAACGGCTGTTATTTAAAGATCAAAATATTACAAAACCAAAACCTAAAATATTCATTGTCTTATTATATTTCAGTGAATAATATTATTTGAATAATATGCGTTCGATATAATCGAGTTTTAAGCGCGAAAGTGTTTCGAATTAAAGCCTGATCGCGATGGCTTGATATTCGGCCATCCGGCATTGCAGCTCGCCGAATATCCGTTATCCGATATCCGGTCAAACAACTATCCGTATCATCTCTAATAATAATCTTATATACCTATATATATTTTATTTTTAATTATTGTTCGCCTTTTAAGTGAGTGTTTTTGTTGGATTTTTTAAAGGTTTGAACACAAACATTAAGCGAGAGAAGTTTTGGATCACCTGAATTGTCGTCTCTGCATCTCCACCATGCGACACCCACGATATTCACTTTTTGGTTCAAAAAGAGGCAAATTTGGTATTAAAACACTTAGAGACAGTAAATTTCTTCAGGTAAGACACTGAGTGTATAACCAATTAGATTATCTCACATTAATTGCATAAAAACCATAGCAGATATAATGTATAGCTTAAATGGGACAAAGCTGCTAAAGGTTTTTTAATAAAAAGTTACAAGCACCTAAACATTTCTATTTAATATTTAGATTTAGAAGTGGGTTTAATTTTTTTTTTTTTGCAAGTTTTAAGACAAGAAATTTATAACCATAGAAAATATTCATTTCCTTATCCCTCAAAGTTTCTTGGTAAAATATTTTTCAAACACATTTGAGTATTATTACATGAATCCAGATTTTGTTATGTACCACGGGAAATGTGAATGAGCCTTATATGCGTGCTAATTTTTATTTTTGTTCATGAGACAATGAACCTTCAAAAATATGTTTCACAACATAGTTAATACTTTATTTTATTTTGAATAGTCTAGTTAATATATATGGTAAAAGTGTTAGTAAATCTTACAAAGGTTTTAAATAAATAACATATATCTGACTATCCCTTTGGCAGGGACGAAATGTTAGACTGTGAAACATTAAGTTTAGTATCAAATGACGAGATTCAGAACACAATTCTGGAGGTTCTATGAATTATAGAACGTATCACAAGAGTTAAACTCTAAAACAGCAAAATTTGCCCGTTATTTCCACCAAACCAACATACATCGTGAGGACAAGCACCAAGAAAGTGAAATTATATCTGAGAATTTAAATGAAACATTCAAATAAAACTGAACATAAATCAGAAATTAAACAACTTTCCAAACCGGTTTCTTTGGATAGTTTAGGTTCTGAACAAAACTCCGACTAAGAAAATCATATGGATAGAAGGAATTGGAGAATAACCAAAAATTGTAAACCTTACAGAGAAGTTACTAAACTTGGACTCAGGAGCCTGACGATGCTGAAAACCAGAGCAACAAAGCAATCAGAGGAAAGAGAAAACCTTATATTCAAAATCAAATTTAAATAACAAAGTGCTGCCTAAAACGAAACCATGAAGACGATGAGCATCAATCTGTAAAGAACGTAACATCTACGATAAAGTCTGGTAAGTAATAAAATAATAAAAATGCGTTAGTAAATCGCTTTATTATCTAAATAATACATTCCATACATAGTAAGAAAAAGCAAAAAACAATTTGAAATGTTAAAATTATTGAATATTTAAAATCTTATTTTAATAATATTTCTACCCTATAAAATAAAATGTATAGTACGTAGGCTCAGATGTTTTTTCGAATTTACAGAATATTTACTTTTCGAAGTAATCACTGACTAGCCGCTATGCAAGACTGGGCATGCTCAAACCAAGTGAAGGCAAGTTTCTTTCAAATAACTGGGGAACATTAGCGTAAATTTCGTCAGACGTTCTTATAGCCTGAGAGTTTCACGAAAACTTTCCCCTTCTGCATTATTTTCACATAGGAGAATAAAGAAAAGTCACATGGCGCCAAGTCCGGACTATAGGGAGGATGACTAAGTAATTTTATTTTAGGTTCCTAAGAAAGGTGGCCACACCGGCTCGATGAGCTGGAGCATTCATTTTTGGGGCTTGGAAAACTTTTAAGAGACATTCATGATGCAGACAGTCTTCTGGGGTCTCTAAAGGAACAACCACAAATCCCTTTTTACTAAGTAAAAAAACTGCTACCATTAGTTTTTCACAGAACGAGCTTGTTTCACTAATGTCGGTTCCTTATCTTCAATATCCACATTTTACTCGGGATTTAGTTAGGACATTATAATAATAAATATAGGTTTCGTCATGGAAAAATTGAATTGATATCATTAGAGTCCCCTTCATCAACTTTAGCATTTGTTTGCACCACTTTACTCTCTGCTCCCGTAGGCACGTCGTCAAATGTGGTACCCAGAGAGAATGCAAACTTTTAATTTTTATTTCATTATGCAGAATATGATGAAATAATAAGAAAATTTACCTTCATAAAATTTCTATTTGACGGTGTGTTATCGCCTGGTTCCACAATAAGATTTTTTGTGATGAACATTTTTATCAGTCATTACTTCAATCGGTCTAGAATGCATCTTTGCTCGTCTCTGTTGAAATTTCTTGAATTGCGGGCACACACCTTTCACAGTCCTTAAAGATGGACAAGTATCAGTCCAACACACCATTCCAGGCTTCCTTTCAAAACATTATGTTGTTTTTAAAACCAATGTTTTTATAACAAATTGAAAGAACACACCACGAACATCACGTCGCGTCAACTTAGCCATCATGGTGATTTATTACTTTTTTTAAATTATGAAACACAAAACGCGGATCAAAACGGTAACTGTTAGTAATCATATTATGAATAAAGTTTATCATGGAGTAATCTCAAACAAGTCTCTTCTTGTTTGATCACGATAAGCCAGTGGTAGATAAACCATGACAAAACTGGAACACAACCACTGCATTACTTATCAGACACGCGCACAGTCAGAGTGTTTTAAAGTTCAATATGACAAACATAATCATAGCTCCATTTTTAAGGTACAGGGTGTGAAAAAAAATTTAGAATTTGTATTTGTCTGTCACTTTAGATTATAAACAAAAAAATAGTTTTCTGGTTTCAAAAATAATATTAAACATAAAGAATCATCGATTTATAAAAATTTATTTACATGGGTGCAATGATATAAAACATTAAAAGTTGAGGTGATGTTATTCAGTGCAAGTTTAACCTAATTTGCCGGTGCAGTGTGTTTACAAAACTCTCCTGCCTTGCCCCTTTAATATATTTATGCCAAACAAGTTTGTTTACTTAGTATTTCTCTTTATTCCAAGAATTCGTTGTGATAAACTCAACGCAGTTTCTGAGATATTTTGGCCATTAAACTTGCGTGGTAAGAAAGAGTAACATTCAAAAATTATTGATGAAAAGTATTTTTATAAAAAGGATATGATGGTCCATCCTTAGAGAGATTACACGCATAGTGCTTTTGTGTCACTCGATTTTTGTAAAATAGAAATTACTAATGATTTGCAACTTCTGACAACGCAAGTATAAAATCACAATATCCAAAAATCTGTTAAGTTTATCGAGATATTTTAAGGGTTCCTTTTTTATGAACAAAGCAAAGCGAATTGTGGACCACATGTGCCAATTGACTCAATGATATTAGCACCAAAAGCGTGACATAATAGTAAACAACGAATAAAATTGACCAAGCTGCGCCAATCGGGTCTATACTTGGAACAAAAGTTAATCATCAAAGGTACTTTGCCCAAAATTGTACGCCATATTTAATCGAAAACCGGATTTAAAATAAACAATTTTTTTCTTTCACAACTCTCTGTATCCTAAAATTGAGCCATAAAGTTATAATACTTGTCTCGCTTTGGCTAAGAAACTGTCACTAACTAAGCGTCCCTGGAAAAAGTTAAAGTTGGAGCAATTAGAGGTGTTTTTTAATTTTTTCGAAATTTGATGAGTATAATCAATTGGATGTCCAGGGTTTTAATTGATCAAAAGAACTCTCTCTCTCTCTCTCTCTCTCCCGGCCCTAATTCTTCAGCTGAATGTGGTGGTAATTGATACAATTACGTTAATTATTTGTTTTTAAAATTCACGGTCTTGTGCCTGATTCTTCAATTGTGGAACGATCTATGGGTGCTGGTAATTGATCAACTGGTGATAGTAACGGGCCTTTTGGTCGTTGTCCTGGCACTTTTCCAGAAATAATTAGTTGCTCCATGCAATTACTGCCCTTCATAACTTGCCCAAAATATCTAAGCAAGCGGTTTTGCACAGCTAAAAATTCTCTGTTACATTGTAAGTTCATCTAGGTATTGATATGTTGGTGCAATGTGCAGTCCAAAAATTTCTGAGCATTTGGCGCCATTTGGCCTTGGCTGTCGTCGTAAAGTCCAAGATTCACAACCATCAGTATACCGAATAACTGCCAATGTTGCTTAGGTCTTTACAGGGTGCCACAGATTGAGCATGGGGGATCTGAAACCATAGCATATGAAGTTTCATGGCAAAGTTGCAATAACAACATGCCGACAGCTGTCAAACCTAGAGACCTGGAGATATCCGGAAACCGAAATTTGCTGAGCCTTGCCTTTATTTTTTTCTGATGTTATTTGAAGAGATGAGGTAATTAAAAGACATTCTTCCTATGGCTACTTTTAAGCTCTACAAAACAGCGTTGAGATTAAAGGCTTTATGTTTTGCTTGATCGACTAACTACTTAAAGATGAACTGGGTTTTATTTTTATTTTTTTAACTTCTACAACCAATTATAAAAAACTTATAACACTTTAAGATGACACAAAGGAACGCCTGTGAACAAATTCTTTGTTCTACCATTGTTCTCTATGAAAAGAGTTATTTGTTAGAAAAATAGAGTTATAAAAGGTGAAGATCATTGTAATTGGGACTAGAACTGTCAAAAATGCACAAACACTGATGTCACTTGAAAAAATGGTGCTGATGATTACTCATGGCGCCCAAACGCTGTACGAGGTAAATCTCTCAACGTTGTTTTATAGAGCTTAAGAAGTACATGAGAAAGTGTCTTTTGTTTTTTCATATCTCTTTAAATAACGTCAGAAAAAAATAAAAACGAAATCAGCAATTTCGTTTTTCCGGATATCTCCGGCAGTACACGGAATTTTACAACTTTCAATCGGTATGTTGTTAGCACCTAAATGCGCAACTTTGCCATAATTTAACCGACTTCGTATCTCTTACGTTTTGAGATCCCCATGCATGCACTCGAATCTGTGGCACCCTGTATATAAAGATTTAAATTTCAAGTACATTATATAGTTTGTTTTGTGGGCATATGGTACCATATTAAAATTGTAATTGTTTCTGATTTCCACTTATTTTACGTTTATTTTAGGTACCTGCTAAAAATGTTGTAAATAAACAAGCTAGAATCATACACCAAAAAGCCAAACCACCCGTGCTAAGTCAAGTGTCCAGTGGATATGGATACAGCAGGAACAAATAACATAAACACTCGTAAATTCCCCGTTAGAAGTACAGTAAATAGCCGGACAAGTAGTCAGAATAGCAGTCCCAGAAATAGTCCAAAACATTCAGCTAAAAAGTACACCGCCTTGAGAGGCAAGGAACCTTACCAAGGATGATTCCAAGTTCAAATAGTTCACCTAAAAGCTACCTCCAGGTAAGACAGCTATTTCAGTTACATATGTTGCATTATAGATAACCCAACTTTAGATATATAATCGCTAATCGCATTTATGTCAAGTTTACAGTAGCGCGCACCAAACAAACAATAAGGTTAAATCCAGCATGCGTATTTGAAATAAAGGACCAGTGCAGGATTTAGAAAATTTTATAAATCATTAATTTATATTCATAAAATATATTTTTTAAATTTTGACATTTACACTTACACTTACAAAGCTTCAAAATCATTGACGTCAATATTTTAGTTTCCATCACTAGTTACAAAGTAAAATTTTTCGCAACTGGTGATGAAAAATAAATATTTGACAACGTCAATGAGTTTTAAAAAGTTTTTATATTTTAAATTTAAATTAAAAAGAATCATATCATATTTAAAATTTGAAAAATACGTGGTAAAAATGCGTTGGGTAACACTATTTTTCATAACTTACATTCTTACTTTAAATTGTTATACTGTATTATGTTCTCTCTGTATAGCCCAGAATACTGACACATGCTGACTTCCAGGTCATCAAAGAGTTTACAGTGTTCAAACTGTACTACAGTGCCTCTGTTTTAGCCATTTCTCAGTTCAGGTCGGCCGTTGTTTAAGGATCCTCTAATGGCCCAATTCTGAATCTGGATTTAACGTTTATCTAAAGATGGCTCTTTTCCATGTCTGCTAGCATTTTGCATATAATTCTCTAAATTTTCAATAACAAGTTTCTTTGTTACGTAGTAACTTTTTATTAATATTTCGTTAAATGGCGATTGAGTTTGTCAAGGTAGTTTTAGCTTTATTGAAAATTGAAGTTTCATGCTTCTTAAGTTCATGTTTTGAATTGTCGTTCATCTGTTCTGCAATTGCGTTGTCAGAATACCTATCCAGCAAACACCTGATATACTTGTGCTCTCTCTTTATTATTTATTGTAATATTTCAGATTATTTTATTAATTTCTATAAAGGATCAACCATTTTGTGGGTTTCGTCAGTTACTTTTTGTAAGTTACCCTCACACGATGAAAATATTTGTAGTAGTGCTTGATATCATTATAGTAGTGTTTTAAAAATTGTCTTTCTTTTGTGTATGAGCTATCTATTATTTGTGGGAGTTTATAGTTATATTATTGTTTAATAGAGAAAGCCTCCTTATCAATTTATTCTCACTTAAAGGATACAGTGCCTGTGGTTAAGCTATGAAATATCGACATTTTTATTTCCACATTGGTTAGGAGTTCTGGCAGTAATGGTGATGCTGGTTTTCTCTATAAATACTATATTCTTAAAGTTGTCATTTATAGTTAAATCCAAAAATTAAGTGTTTTATTTATTTCATGTGTAATTGAATATTTATTGATTGACTTAAAAGTTTAAAAAGTCATCAGTGCTCATTCAAATACAAAATGTCGTCATAATTTGAACCCAAAATGCACATATTTAGTCAGGCTACTCATTAAGCAGTGAAAGGATACCTGACATAAATATCTCTGCCAAAGAGACATAGACTTCATTGTAACCTGTTTGTTTGCTTCGGTAGATCTATTGTTAACTCTTAAAGTTTTGACATTGCGTTTAATATTTAAATAATGCATGAATTGATTTAAAATAATTTTTGCCCATCATGTTTTAAAATTCATCAAGGTCAGGAATCGGAAAATAATTTTAAAAAACATGATAGATAAAAAAAGTACTTTAAATCCAATTCATAAAAGTCCATTATTACAAATATTAAACAATAACAATAGATCAAAACCATTTTAAATTTTAACAATAAGATCTACCAACAAACAAACGGGTTACTGATGGGAAGTCCTATGAGTCCTCTTTGGCAGAAATATTTATGTCAAATTTCAAGTATCCTTTTCTCACTTAATGACAACCTGACTAAATATGTACATTTTTGGGTTCGTTATGTTGACGACATTTTTGTATTTGGATAGGCACTGATAGATTATTAAAACAACTTTTTAGGAACTTTTAAATTCAATCAATAAAATATTCAATTTACACATGAAATAGAAATAAATAAAACACTTAATTTTTTAGATTTAACTATAAAAATCAATGGTAACACATCATTAGAATATAGTATTTATAGAAACCAACATACACCGATACAATTATACCTGCAGACTCTAACCAATCATGGAAAATAAAATGTCAGTGACATAGCTTAACCCACAGACTTTAAATATCCCTTAAGTGAAATAAATTACAATAAGGAACTATCTATTATAAAAACAATAGCTATCAATAATGGCTATAAACCACACAAATAATAGATAAACTCATACACAAAAAGAGACAAAAACAATTTTTAAAATTTTCTATAATGATATCAAAAACACTACCAACCGCAAATGCATTTCTACAATCGTGTGAAAGGATTAAGCACAAAAGTAGCTAACTAATTACAAAAATGGACGTCAACATTATAGAAATTAATAAAAATAATCTGGGAAATATTTTAGTAAATAATAAAGAGAAACTGCAAATTATGTGATAAATCAGGTGTTTATGAGTTAGCTTATTCTGATTGTAATGCAATTTATATAGGGCAGACAGGGACGTTGTTTAAAACATAGACTTAAAGAGCATAAAACTTCAATTTTATTCAACCAACTCTAAACCGGCTTCGCAGAACATTGTATAAACCTCAAACACCATTTTGTACTGAAAATAATTGTAAGTTACTACATAATGGGCACAAAAACAAAACTGGATTATTTAGAAATTTGTACTAAAAGTTGTACATAAAAATAAAAACATTACTAATACTCAGACAGACTATGGAAAACCCACTCTTAGATAAAGCAATTAAATTAAATTCAAATTTAGGCCATTAGAAGGATCCTTAAACAACGTACCGAATTGAACCCTTGAAATTATTTAAATAGGGCACTGTCATAATTTTAGTTTAGTTTACTTGTGGGCACCCTTTGATAATGACCGCAAGGTCGAAACACATGTGTCAGAGATATTCTGAATATACAGTGAAACATAATACTTGGTGTTTTCTTCAATTTATATTATTAATAATACTTCACCTAGTGCCAACCGCGTGAATTCTATAAATTATATTACATTCTTTTTTGTTTCAATTATTACGAAAAATAGTGCTCTAACTGGTTGCACAAACCACTGTTTTTTTCTTTATTTAGATACTGAGATTTTTTTTTGCGTTTCTATACATATATAAATTATGTTAGGTAAAGAGATAAATAGTTTTAGTATAATGAAATATTATATAATTTAAAGAGCAAAAATAAAGACTCAATAAAAGGTAGAGTTTCTTTAAGACTCAGTCTTTGTACTGCTCTGAAACGATTTTGAAGTTAAATAGAATCGATTAAACGCGTAAGTGTCTACTTTACACCTAAGCTTAATGCTTTTCCAGTTCAAACAACGATGTTTGAACGCTTTCGCATATTTAAAGGATTCTGCTTTACTTGGGAATCAGTAAAGGGATCGTGTAATACACTGTCACTTATCAGTTAGAAATGGTCATTAATTGACTTGCATATGGCCGTACAATAAACGGTTTTTTGCGAGATTGGAACAAATTTATAAACAGAAGGGAAAAAATGTTGGTACAAATACCGTTAACTCGTTTCCGTTTAGACTTATGTTTTCGATGGCGATAATAAGATATTGTAAACATCTTAAATGCATTTATACGGTAAACAAGCATACATTTACTAGAGGCAGCCTTGGCCGTTTGGCAGTGCGAGAGAGAAAAAGAATCATAGTATTACCTTTCTCCGCGCTCCAACGTCGACTGATAGATGAGGATTGGGTCAGACCCATCAGCACGCAGAGCGGGGGTATATATTTCTTCCACCGAACAATGAACATGTTGGAGGGAGAGAGAAATGTTATAACGCTATTTTTCCTCCCTTGCCCAAATATTCGCGTTCCAAGCGGATCACCAAAAATAGTTTATAAATTGTCTATGAACAAAAGGAATGGAATAAATACTACTTGACTAAATACAAAATAAGTCAATAAAGAGTAAAACTTATTTAAAATCTATAATTATGGTAAAAATTTTTATCACAAATCACAAAATAAGTCAGTCCAAAAACTAAAATCTCACACAAGCGGCCAGTACTGAACTGGCCGGCGAAAACGTGTAAATAAAATCGGTCTGCCATCCGTTCTGCGCATGATTTAAACCCAGCGATGACTACCGCCACAGCGCTCGGACACATTTTTTCGCCCATAAAATCTAATTTTTAAACTGCGCATCTGATACCCTTTGCCGGTCCAGTGAAGGCTGTGTTTGCATTTATTTCTAGCGATTTTTTGTTATCCTCTTTACTTGGAAACATTATTTTTAATTAATTCTTTGGCCCAAATACTCAAAGTTGAGAGATTGGTGAATTATGACAAAGTAAAATTTGTTTTAATTTTCTCTAATTAGTCAAGTTAATGGGATTGAAAATTGAAGTTCTAAAATTGACACCTTATTTAAAACAAATACAAATTTAAAATACACATTTCCAACCTTCAACATGTCATTAAGTGATTTTTGTTAATTGAAATAATATATCAACTTCTGTGTATCATAAAAGAGCTTTTAAATTAAAAGTAAGATGACAGTTTAATTTTTATTGATGTCAAACCAAGGCTTAATTTATATTACTAGTTTTACATTTAGAAAATATATTTAAATTAAAAAGAATGGTTTATTGGATGAATAAAGGCCTCCAGTTCAAGACGATACATTAAAAACGTGAATCTAGTGTAGTTATTTTCTAATATCCTAAATTTTGATACTTTAACCCTAAAAATTAAAGAAAACACTCAAAAATACTACTGGAAGCACAATATAACCTAAAAATATATGAAAATCATATAAGAATGTTTTAAGCGCTTCCCAAAAACTTGACCATTGTAATTTACCAAATCGCGTAGGTGTGAAATGTGTTTTTGAAAATTAAAGCATACCACATAGCAATTTATTTTAAAGGCCACAAAAAGTGAATATATACAACAGGTAGCAAAACTTTCCCTATCAAACATATAAGTACAAAATAACAAAAAGCAACTTTTTAAAGTATTATGCAATGAAAATATTTAAAGTGCTCTAAAGATGTCTATAAAAATGCATTTATTTTTTTCAGGTTACCTGCACCCCAGTCCAGAATTCCCTCATTTGCCAGTAAAATTGCCAGAGCGGTTTCCAATAAAAACTCGGCTAACAATAATACAACAACGCCGAGCAGGCTCAGTGTGAGAAATGGCGTAGCGAAATCTGCAAAGCTCTGATAGAGCTTAACAAAAATCTTGAGAGTGTATAATAGGTAAAAGTATTAATTTAATGAAATTCTGGGTGTTACAAATTTGGGGAGGTGTGAAATCGTTAACGATAAGAGGTGAGGGGCGCTTAACAAAGTTGAGTACTTTAGTGCTCTACGATATGTAGTTTATTCAAGTTTAAAAAATGACATACTTACGGATATATATCCGGAAAAAAAAATGAAAACAGCCGTTTATATTTTGTCACACCACATTTAAAAACTGAATGCACTCTTTTAATTGGTAATAATACCGGGTGGTGCATCGCCAGACTGGCCATAGAAATCCCATGTAAATTTTAATACATTGAAATAATGGCTCTATTGAATTTACAACAAAAATTGTATTAGACTATTTTGAAGACGTTGATAAGATTAGCTCACATACAAAATTTCGTTTTTTTCTGATAAAGCAATTAAAACTTATTTAAGAAAACTATTTTGTAAAATCGTTGCATACCTGCTACATACCTTAATGAATCCACCAGTAATAAATAAAATGTCTTGTCAACTTTTTAATTCACGTTTTACTTTGTAACGTTGTAAAATCTGCGAATAAATCTGCTATGGATTGCTTATTATCCACCATCTTGCCATTAAAATACCTGCAGTCCAAGAACTAAAGACTCTTCTGGCTCCATTTACAAATCTTTAAAAAACTGTGGATTCTCAGAAACCAAGCAATTTTACAAGGCAGGGGCTAGGGAGGATATTTGTAATTATAGAGGGGTTGCAAAGCAGTCAGCTATCCCAAAGCTTTTGAATGCATTGACTATGATCAACTAGTTTGGCCATATAAAGGCATTATAGTCAAAGAACAACATGGATTCGCTAAGGACCGTTCAACTAAAACCCTAATTTGATTCTTTATCGGGACATTTTGAATGTATTATAAGGGGGGGCGGGGATGCATGAATTTTTATCTTCATGGATTTCTTTAAGGCGTTTGATAAGGTGAATCATAGGCTTTTCAAGCGTTGAGGGAACTGGGTTTAAAAAATTTGTCCCTGATAGATCCAGGGATCCCTGGTTGGTCGCATTTAAAAGGGGTTTAAAAGATTGCGGGGGTTGTTTTCAAATCGAAAAACGGTGACATCTGGGGTCCCTCAGGGAGGACACTGTACCCCATTTTTTTTTAATTTTGTTTGTCAATGACATAGGTCAAAGGTGTTCTACCATTTCCTTTTGTTTGCTGATGATATGAAGCTTTATAGTCTTTAGATCTGACTATGATGGTGTTCTGCTGCGGGGATGGCCTTTTTGCTGTATTAATGGTCTGAGGTAAATTGTGTGTCAGTAAACGTCAATAAATAAAATTTTTAAATTTTATAGAAATCGAAGAAGAATTACTACTTTTTCCCATATTAAGGGGAAAGAACTGTCACTTCTGTCGGGGGGTCATTCTTGATGATAAATTTTTTCCCTATCATTATTCATTGGTTTTTCAAGGCATTGATGATGATGGGCTTGATTTCAGACTGGTCGAGACTTGCCTTTGTCTCTCTGAAAACTTTTTATTGTTTCCTTGTAAGATTTTTACTGGAATAGGCCCAGTATGGTCCCCATATTATAATGTTCACATGGATAACATCGAAAGGGAGCAGAAAATTGTTGAGGTTTTGTCAATTTTGATTTGCACATGTCCATAATGAAGTGTCTTTAAACACCTTAACGGAAAGGAAGTTTAATTAATAATCTTTTTTTTGGTCTATAAATTATTGAAGAGTCTATTGATTGTCCAGCAATAGGAGCAGATCTTAAAAGTACCTAATCGCTTCTTGAGAAGGGAAAGACATTTTTAAAGTTAAATTTCATGCCAAAATTATGCTAAATATGGTCCTATGACCGAACCTTTAAAAAACTTACATAACCATCCATCTCTTTTACCCTTTTGACTGATTTAACCCTTTTGGGGGATCACAAAAATTTAGGGGAAATATACTTGGGCAACTTTAATATTTCACAAGTTTTATATTGTTAATATTTATATTTTTTTTTTATTTATGTTCAGAAATTTTTAAATATGTATTAGTTAATTTGCCGATTCTAAACTTTTTATAGATTTTTTTAAATTGTATCTGTAATTCTTCAATTGGGCTTTCCGTTTATTAATAAATAAATAAATAAAAATGTTCAAAAATAAATATTTCCAAAAATGCTCACCCTGTTGTGCAAAGCTTTATAATGTTGAAATAAAATGTATAATCAACAGTTTTGTGCCTGCTACTGTATATTGACCAGTGAAAAAAAGCACCCAATATTAAGATTTATTTCATTACAGGTCCCAGTGCCGATAGCAAAAACCCCAAAAATACAACCGTCTTCCCCACCCCAAAGTTAAAAAAGAACCAAAACTCAAAATGGAGCTGGGAGAAAATCTGCATTCCTAGTCCAGGCAAAGATCAAACAGTAATCTAGCTAAGTTCAAATGGCAGTGCTAAAAGAATGTTACTTTGGGAAAATTGCAAGTTTATGGAAAAAGGTGGAAGAAAGAAAACTAAACAGCCCAGCCGGAAAATTATTAATATTATTTAACAGCAGTTGCCGGCACTTTTTTTTTATGTAATTTATTTTTAAATTTTAACCGTTAAAAAATTTATAATAGGGAATTAATTTAAAAACAAAATCTTAATATATTAATTACTTAATGTTACAGCCCCAAAGGGCATCGGTTTGTTAGGAATTCAGTTACAGTTTCTTAATTTAATGCATTCTAGAGTTAAACTATTCTGTTACAAAAAAATAATAATCTTTTTTTCCTTATACACAATTCTTTTTTCAACTATGTCATCTTTAAATGCATTCTATAGTTTTGTGGCGGATTTATGTTTTAATATGTTTTCTTTGGGAGTACTGCCTTGAAATTTTCTAGTTTGGGACTACTTCGGGCCAGATCCCAGGGTATAGCGAGCTGAGCCTGCTTTTGTCATCTTTTATATCTATGTCATCCTTATGTTATCATTGTGGTAATCTGTCAAATGGGAAAGTTTTTTTTCTTCCTTCTATTTATAGCTTTATCAACTGGTGTATTGGCAGTTTGATTAATAAAATTTTACTCTATTGGCAAATAGTACATACTGAAAATTTTTCTATTAGTATTATAAATTAAAAATTGAATAAGTTTTTAGTTTAACATATATGTATGTAAGTGTAGGTATGTATTTATGTATGCTATATTATTCAAAAGTTAATATTAAAAATGTAAACCAGGGAAATAGAATAAAAGGAAATTGCACAGGGACACACCTTTTTGCCCTGTTTCTGTCAGGGCATTTTAAATAACATACAGTGTGGACTCGGGTTGTGGGTATTATTTATGGGAAAAAATTTTTTAAAAATCGTGGGATTACGAATAAAGATCTACTTTATCTTTATGTAAAACACAATTTAGAAATCAATTATTTAAAGCGTCAATTTCTCCACATGACAATATGGGACAGATTACCAGCAATTTTTATGGGATCTGCAAAAAAACCTTCCAAATTCATTTTTAAACCCTCGATAGTTGATACTAGACTTCTAGTATTTCACCTTTTGAAACCATTCGATGTAGGGATAGGGGGTGAATTTTTAAATAATGTGTATTTCTTGGGTTTAGCCAGATTTTAAGTTGAGGAATTAAGTCGGGTATAACTAGCGATGTTTCTATTATAGAGTTACATTTATTGTATTGATTTCAATTTGATCATTTTCCATAGTACATTTTTTTCTAAGTGCCCTTTTTGGTCCAGATATAACAAAATTTGATTTGTTGGGATATTTTAAACTAGACATTTTTAAAATTTATTATTATTTTATGTTAAAGTCTATTAAGTTGTTTGATTTTTTGGAGCATTTGTATTTCCACCTGAACTCTGGGGAGGCTGCCCCTGGGTTTTTTGCATCTGTCAAAGCATTGGGACTGTGTGGACCACCAGATACTGCTCTGGAATTTGGGAATATGGATTTAGGGGATTGCTCTGGAGTGGTTTCCCCTCTTATCTGTCTGGGCGTTTCAGACGGTTGTTTATAATGATGTTAATTCGGGACGAACCCAGTGCGGGGTTGGTGTTCCTAAAGGTTGGGTTTGGGTCCGCTACTTTTCCCTCATCTACGTTAACGACTTGCCTCGCCTTTCAATAGCGGGAAAGGGTTTTACTGTTTTCGCAGATGATACCACCATTCTTTGGCATGATACTGACATTAATCGGTCAAAGGGCAATTTAATTATCGACTTGTGTAAGATAAAACATTTTATGTTTAATTTTTTTAATAACAATTTTGTTTCAAAAAGGGAATGAGTTAATTGTTTGCCAAATGAATTTAAAATTTTTTGGGATTAACTATTGAAGCAATCTAAAAGTTTGAAAATCACATTGATAATTTATGTAAAAAATTTCCCTTTTCCCAGGTTGTTATGCACTGAGGGTTATATAAACAATCGGGAACTTATCTATTGCAAAAAATTTCCCTATTTTTCACTAATCGAATCCCATCTTCGTTATGGTATTTGTTTTTGGGGATCATGTTTCTAAATCTGTTTGGATCTGTGTTTGTGTTACAAAAGAGAGCAATTAGATATTTGGAGCCAGGGTTCGTGAATCTTGTCGTCCCTTGTTTGTCAGACACTCTATCTTAACCTACTTGTATTTATATTTTGGAGGTGGTCTGTTTAGTTTTTAAAAAATATAGGATGAACTGCATTGCCAACTCATTACAACCTGCGTCAGACTTTTACCCTTAACATGCCCATTCCTCGCTCTGAACTAATTAAAAGGCCCTTTTTTTTGAGGGAAAGAAAAATTTTTTAAAAGGGGTGCCCCCTGTTATTGGGGGAGGCAACAGTGCCATAAAGGGTTTAGAAGACTGACAAAGAGGTTTTTAACTGAAAAGGCATACTACACCTTTTACGAGTTTTATAATGACAGATAGATGTGTTGGTTGACCCGATAATATATAGAATTGACTGATTTATTGTCTATAGTGTGGGGGTTTTTTTTATTTTTTTAGTTTGATCTTGTTTTACTGCTCTGTAAAAATATTTTGTTGTTGCTTTAACTTTGTACATCTAATTTTAAAAATTACTTATCTGTTTAATTGTATAGTATATTTTATTATAGGTATTATAAATATGGCTTTGTCTAAGATATTTTTGTGTCATTTGACAATAAAGCTATTTTTTGACTTTGATTTGGTAGTGACCATCAATATTTTAAATAGGTGGATCACATATTCTCCCCAAATTCTTAATTTCAGACAGTATATTTGTTTAGTTGGGCTCTTTCCAACAAAATGTTAAATTAAAAATTGAAGCTAATATTCAAATTCCAACATTGTTTCCATTTTAATCTAAATACCTCATAGATCATAGTTGTCTTTGTTTTACTATGCCCGTCTTCTTTTTTAGATAAAAAGTATGGATCCAAAACAAAACACCCGAAACCACCGAAACCATTCGTAGTAACACATTCAAAACAAAGAGGGGGTAATCCTGAGGAAAAAAACCCACGGAAAACGAAGATATGACGACAAAAAAAGGTTTTTGATTGGGTTCATTCATTATCATGGATGAAAACGGCGACAGGTCTTACCTGCCGGACAAAACTTAACTTTGTTGTCCCTACGGTCAATCTAGGTTAATTAAATAAGTTTTTGGATTTGATTTTTTATTTTATTTTGGGGGGGAATTATGTGATTTTTGATTAAGGAGTAAGATTATGTTTGGGCTTTCCTGTTATCATTAATACTAGAAAAAATTTTATGGAGAGAATATTCTGATTTAGGGATATATAGAACAACAAAAAATGCTAATTATAAAGAATATGTTACTTTTAAAAAAACAAAATTGAATTAAATTATTCATTCTAATTTTGGTCCTATTTAATTTTAGTTATAGTATTAGATCCTATTACTTAACTAGATTACATTATAAATCAAATTACTATTTTTTTAGTAATTTAATACAATGTTTCAGATTGGTAATTCATGTAAAAGGGAATTTTTTTGTTATTCGAGTCGGAAAGATGGGAGTCCATGATGTTGGTTAATTGACTAAATTATTTTTTTTATATAAGCTAAAGAAAACCCATGATAAAAGACCTTTTTTAAATTAATTATTCAGCTAAATTTATTCATTGATTTGCAGGTGCCTAAAAAAAATTTAAAAAAAACCCAAATTTTTATTTAAAAAACCTACTATAATACCCCGCAAAATTTTATTTTGAAAAAAATTTTTTATCTTTAATCGCCATTTACTTAAACCAAGCTTTTTATCATCAAGCCAGATAATTTACCCTGTCTTAGTTTTTGATATATTTTAGGTTTAGTTTTACTAGGTATATAAATTTTTTTTATTTTGGGGATTATGTAATTTTTTATAAAAGGTTGTATTGTGGTTCCCTTTATAAATTATTTATAAGCATATCACAGGTATCCTGTATATTGAAATGTACTTGGATTTAAAATTTTTTATCATATTCACTGCCAAACATTACATTTGAAGTTTGTTAAGCCATTATTCTAGTCTTCGGGATTTTGTGTAATTTTTTTTAGCTAGTGAGAAATTTTTAAAACACAAAAACTTGGTTTCCCAATTGATATTTACCGCACAGTTTGTAATATTGACGAAAAATGTCACCTATTTAAAATAATATATTTATGATGTGATAGCTATGCCCTTTTAATTTTTAAGGAAACATACTTATGCATGCATACCATCCCAATTAAAGCTTCCGCCCTTAAATATTGAAAAAAATAAATAAAATATGATATTACTTTAAAACGAAACTCGCGAAGGCGTTATGAATATCAACCACATTATTTCCCGTTTTGACACCCGACCAATGCGCAAGCTCGTGACAAAAAAATTTTTTACAGTGCTCTTTTTTTTTGTGTTTAAAAAGTTTCCTTTTTTTAAAACTGATATTTTTTTAATAGTATTAAAGTTACTTTTCGTGATATTAAAATTTAATGTAGTTTCATAATATTTTAAAATACTATTTTAGCAAATTTGTCAAAGATATATGAACACTTTTGTAGTTTTGTATTTTTGAAAAACTAAAGTGTATTTATGTCCTGGTTTTCTTTTTTATTTGGTTAAATGTTAGTGCCTAGAAACCACCCCAAATTTTTTAATAAATATAATTTTGTTTAAACTACCAGAAATAAAAAGTTTTGTTTTATGTTTAACTGTTTG
The DNA here is from genome assembly GCA_019359885.1 of Listronotus oregonensis. Classification (NCBI taxonomy): domain Eukaryota; kingdom Metazoa; phylum Arthropoda; class Insecta; order Coleoptera; family Curculionidae; genus Listronotus; species Listronotus oregonensis. The sequence continues at coordinate 10,013 of JAHBCN010006126.1, read as the reverse complement.
TTTTTATTTTTTTAAACCCCAAAACCCGCAAAAATTAAAAATAAGGGTCAAACATGAAAAAAAAAAAATTTATATATATATATATATATATATATATATATAATATAAAATATATATATTATATTTTTAATTTAATAATTAATTTTTTTCATTTAATTTTTTAAAAATATTTAAATTATTATTTATATATATATATATATTATATATATATATATATATATATATATATATATATATATATATATATATATATATATATATATTATATATATATATATATATATATATATATATATATATATATATATATATATATATATATATATATATATATATATATATATATATATATATATATATATATTTTATTCCTTTGCCGCGTGTGTATTTTGATTTGATTTTTGTCAATACTAACGCATTATCAAAATTTTCTTAATAATTTGTTTCATCGTGACATTTTATACCCATCAAGTCAAAAATCCCAAATTAATCCAATTCTTACAGAAACTTGCTTTTATATCCGAAACCTTACTATTTAGGTATAGAAATATATATCATTTGCAAGGGATTTTAACTGTCTATTATAATTTGTCATAATATACAGGGTGTTCCATTAAAAAAATGCACTTTTCTTCATTTTTGTATCTCGCGATAAAATCACTAATTTTGACCAACCCTGTATATTGTAGAACAAATTTTCTCACTCAGAAGTGATATACAGGACCTCCCTAAATTTCCTCCAAAATCTAAACTTAGTAAAGTAAAGAAAACAATTAATAATTCGAAAACTTTAGGGATAGGTATAGGAAAGTATTACAAAAATAATCAGAAAGCAATAGCGGATCGAAAAATGCAATAATATATAGGGTGTCTCATTTAAAATATCAAAATTCCTATTACTTTTTGGTATACATGGCCAAATTACATTATACTTATGGACCCGTTCCATTTAGTATCTATAAATTAATTTCTCTAAAAAGTATGGTAAATAAAAAGTTTTATTAAGTTTGATAATCGTTTTACATATATGACAGGTAACAATTCCATTAAACTTAATTATAAATAAAAGCATACATAATACAGTGTGTAAATGAAATGTTTTTTCAGTTTTTTACCATCCAGAATTAAAAATTATATGACGTATGAAGTAATAAGTAAAAAAATCTTAATATGTTAGAAAATAAAATAAATGTACATGTAATTTGGCTAAATATTATTTCACTGATAATTGTCGTAACTGCTTTAATACTGTCTCTAAAAGTTTCTTCTTATCTCTTTCGTTTTTGTTTAATACCGTAAATATATTCTTTTTGTCGCCCTCTTTTAATCTGAAAAAATAATTAAAAACTTTAATGTTACCAATATAACAATAAATCACTGTGTAAGAGTTTATAATTAATAAATTATATGACTATCATTATAAATTGGATAATTTATTGATTTTGAATCCCTAAAGAAAGCATCAATTATAGAAAAATATTAGTTTCTAAATATAGTGATGTTGGCATAAAAACACTTTAACAAACTCTGATGTGCCATACAAGTACAGGGTGGCTCAGTGGGTATTGGCGGTTTTTAGAGTGCTATGATGAATATACTAATAAAACGACCAAGGTCAAAAACATATATTTTTTTTACACATATAATGCAGTTTTACAACAAAAATTATTTTTTGAAAAAAAATGTCTTTTAAATGGCCACCACATTTTTCTAGATATTCCTGAGGTCTAATTGAAAATTATCTGTAACTCGTTGCAGCATATCCTGGTTTATTGCTCTAATTTCTCGAGTAATGTTGTCTTTTAAAGTTTGTAGCGTTTGAGTTTGAAAACCCTAGACTTCAAATATCCCTATAAAAAAAATCAAGGCTGGTCAAATCTGGTAACCTCGGCGGCCACTTAAATCCGCCAAAAAGGATCTAAGTCGACCAAGAAAAAAGTTTCTTAGAGCAGCCATACAGATTCGCGCAGTATGGCTTGTTGCTTCATCTTGCTGGAACCATAAGACATTATTTTCGACCCCCAGTCGTTGGAGTTAAAGGTAAAAAATTTTGAAGCATCTCCAAATACTGTTAAGAAGATACTCTCATGGTAATTTTCTTCAAAGAAGTATGGGCCTAGGATTCCGAATGTAGATACACCGCACCATACGGTAACTTTTTCGGAATGCAGAGGTTGTTCGTGACTTTGTTAAAGTTGTTCAGCAGTCTATTACCGAAAATTGTGTTTATCCGCCATATCAGACATGCTCTCAATAACAGACTTCAATCGGTGATTTGCCCTAACGCGAAAGCTGCGTTGATTGACTGCACATATCCATGACTACTAAACTGCATTCCATGCGGAATATTTTAAGCGGTTGAATGTCCCCTCCACTTTAATCATATTCAGACAGTGGCGTCTCAAAAATCGTCAATACCCATTGCGCTACCCTGTATAAATGAACTAATTGACAGTTGTGAAGTATGACTTTTATGTTTAATGTCAGGTTGTCAGTATTCTTCCTTGGACATTAAGGGACAAGAAGCCACTTGGACTTGCACAATATCAGATCTATTAGGTCCTTCAATTAAATGTAAAATATAAAACTGCATTTCAGGGCAATATTTCTGACACATTTCATAATACTTTAAAATGAATATTGGGATATTTAACCTAACCTATATTGCTTCTTACTTAAAATTAATTTTGACTATTAAAGTATTGAGATTTAAGTTTAAAATTATTTTGTATTAGTGATGTTTAAATTAGGTAATGTCATAAACTATTGTAAAATTGGGGCTTGTCCTATGAAAATTGACAGTTGACTGTATAATAATATTAGAAAATACCTATTATCACTTACTTTTCAAGAAGTATAATTGCAATATCCGGTTGAACACTTTTATACTTGCTAGTTTCTTGGGCATAATCATGAAAATATGTAGGCCAATCCCATGTTGTAAACAGGTCAAGTAATTCACGAAGTTTTTCGAAATATGCTAGTAGTTCATCTTGTTGTAGGCCCTTTACAGGTTCTGAGGCAGCAAATTCTAAAAAAAATCATAGAAGATCCACATACACGTTTTAAAACTATTAACTCGCAATAGTAAACTAAAAAAAAAATTGATGCTACGCGCAAGTTATGATGCCTAAAGAAGAAAAATGTTTTTTTTTTTAAATATCTTAGGAAGTATTAAAAAATGTAAAAAAAGGGTAAATACATTTTTAATAACTCCTAATAGATTTGTTTTTACTTAACTTAATTCGAAAGTTTTTCTGTTTTGAAACTGGCAATAAAGTACAAATCATATATAGCAAAATATACAAGATATCGCGAATATTTGAAAAAACTTAAATTTTGAAAGAACTAACCAATTATATAAAATTAATTTATTTTACTTACGTTCACATTGTAACAAATCCAAATTAAACTGATTTAAAGCTCCCATCGAAATTTGCTTAATTTCATTATTCATCAACATAGCAAACATAGAGTTCGATATATGTTCACAGGATGATCTACATGCCACTTGAGCCACTTCAGGCTAAAATTAAAAAGTATATACATGGCGAATAGACCATAGAAGATACAACAGAAAATATTTAAGAAAGTTATAACATTAAAAAAATAATATTTTTTTTTACAAAACGGTCGAAATATTGTGACATAAAAATATTTGTTTTTTACACTGTAACATCCAATATATTAAACCATCCAAGTACTTACTGGTAAATTTGTAAAACTATGAAATGTAGTTTGCAAAAAGGCAATGATATCTGCTATAAAACTGGAAGCATGTCCCTTAGGTTCCACTAAATTCCAATCATAACTTTCTAACTCTAAAAATTCGTTCAATTTTTGTTTTAATTTTTCGCAAATTTGCCTCACTGCATCTTCCCTTGCCACTCTAAACATTGCATGCTGACCTTGAATTGCACCTGAAGTAACACTGCGACTCTCTTCTCTAAAAATTAAATCATATATAAAATGTAAAAGTTTTTTTTTATCGCAACACTGTCCGGCAAAAGTTGAATTCACAAATTTTATTATTGAAATATAATTCCCGTATTCACTTAAGGTTTAAGGGCCATTTGTACAGGTTCTTCTTAAATCCAATTTATAGCTAAGTGCCACTTAAATATAAGGTGGACCTTAAGGATCAGATGAATTGCAACGGTTCACTTAAGATAAAATTTAGCTAAGTTGTGGTTAGAACTGGCAACGTGGCAAAATTTAGTAACTTTTCTGGGGTTTATATTTGTCAAACTATTTTTAACGTTAGTTCGCCATTTTTAAGGGGTGTGCTTATGTTATTTTGTGTGTTTGTTTAATTATTGTATTAAAAATGGATGTTTTGGATAAAGATTTAGATCTTGATGAATTAAACTTGGTTATTCATGGAATTTTGCAACAAATTTACGTTTTTTTTTATTAATTAATTTTTTTAATGATTCTTTTGATCTGGGATATTAAATGAGATTTTATTTTTGCCCAAGTTTGGACTATTTTGTCTCCAGGTCAGAGTCGGTTTTTTAAAAAGAGGCAGCCTTGTCGCTCGGCTGTGCAATCAAGTGTGTGAAAGAGCAGAAGAATCCCAGTTTTACCCTTCTCTCTCACTCCACGAGCCTGATTGGTATGTACTCCGCCCACCAATCGGCACGAAGAGCGGGGTATATACCCCTTCCACCGACCAATCAGCACGTTGGAGCAAGAGAGAAAAGTAATACTGCTGTTTAAAAAAAAAACAAAAGATTTTTATGATGTTTTTATAAGAGAATATAATATTCAGTCATAATGATTTTTTCCTGTTGGGAAAAAATTAGGAACCCTTTTTTTACTATACTTTAACTCATTTTTTGTTGCAAGTGTTTTGGTGCAATGATCAAAATTGCTTCTTTTGTGTTCCTTAATACTATATTAAAATTTGGTTAAATTTCACCTATTGCCAAAAACCCATTTACAGTGCTGGTCATTTCGGATATTAAAAAAAAATATATCCAATACATTAAAATTTCATTTTTTAATATACAAAATAAATACCTTTATAATAATTATAGTAAAGCAAGATAATCAAAATATCTGATCTGTGATAAAAAAAATGCAAAACGGTTGGTTTGGTTTTCGCAATACTAGTCGAAAATGGGTTATAAAATAGTAATAAAACCGAACATAAATAATTATGTCCAACATTTAAGAAAAACTAGTCAATAATATTTCATTAAATTAAACTTTAAGAGGAAAATTAAGCCCCCAAATAACGTTAAAGAACGAAAAACAACATCTTAAAATATAAAGAAAAATCTACCAGGTGAACAGAATATGTAAAAATACCCTGTACAAGCGACCCTAAAGGTAATAACCCAATTATTGGAAAACATAGTAGATTCACTGTGACCCTTTCAATTTTAGCATCTAGCTGTCAAATAAGATTGATATTAAATTAACAAAACTATTTTAATGAATATTGTTTCAAGCATTACAGTAATAACCAATTTTGGTAAAATTTTACTTATCGAATCTAAATCTAATCTAATATCAGTTTTTTCCACTTTAAGTGGACCAATCGGTATAAATAATGACTTCCTAATCAATATCCTGACTTATTAGTTTTCACTTACCCTGTAACATTTGATATGAATTGATCCAAATAAACATTAGCATCTTCCAAATATCCAGTATCAATAATAATCTGAATTATTTCTTGTAAATTAATGTGTGGACTCCTAAATATTGAGGACAGACAACCACTAAACGTTCTTGTTAATAAGAGGTTCATGGATTTACGTATCATTTCATCAACTTCAACTTGGCTAAAATACAATTAAATATAGTTTACTAATGTGTTTAGAAATAATAAAGAAATAGCAATTTTGGAAGTAATATAGAAATAGAAAAATAATTTAACTAACTAAAACTAAAGAACCAGAGTTTTTAAGTTATCGGAATTTGATATTTTATTTGCTATAAATGTCGCACTTTACGCAAAAGCCTGTGGAGAAATTAATCTAAGCTGTGAATGTTAAAACATACAAAGAAGAAATTTTTCCTTTACATACTGGCACCATTTTCTATCTTCCTCATTAATGATCTGGGACCCTAGTATCCTTCACTCTAATCGTATTCACTTTTTCAAGCCCGTCTCTAAGGCTGATTTGATTAATTAATATTGGATTGCGACACCAAAAATCGTGTCCAGTTTAATGCATCAATGATTCAGTCATGTCCCAAGTGCAGAAACTGTTTGCCAGTTCTCATCTCATTCATAAAAGTGGAAAAGTTCTGCAGAACAAATTATTATTTAATCCCGTGAACTTTACTATCGAGAATAATCCTAAATAGCAACATCCAGAGCCACAGAAACTTCTAAAAAGCTTAGACTTTTCTTTAGATTATATTTTAGATTAGTATCCCTCCCTTTCTAACCTGTAGAGTTTGTATATATCATCAATCAGGAGCTGCTTGGAATACTGTTCCTACCTCTATGGGATGCCTTCACCCATGACAGTTAGCATTCTTGATCTCCTTAAAATGGCGTTCGCCATTTTAAGGAGATCACTCTCACCATAAATTTCCTTCTCTTGCCCACCTACAAAGCTACAAACGATCTGTCCCTCTTTCATAGGTGTTTCCACCAAGTACCACGTTTTTGCATCCCTTCACAGTCCATCAGGAGAAAACCGAAACTTTAGGAATTATTAAATTATTTTTCAATTAATTTAAAATATTTTAAATGAACGCAATAATTAACATAATATGAGTGATTAAAAGAGAATTTCCCTTAAAATGGGCCCTTGCACAATAACGAGCTCTGTTAAGTTCCTGGGTGTATGTTTGGACTCGAGATTGACATGGGAAAGACATGTTGAACATTTTGTAAGCTGTTGAGTAGCAGCGACTTTTATTATTCGTAACCTTAAGAACATTGTTATACAGAGGAAGTCTGATGAAGGCTTACTAAGGTTTTCGCAGAACAGAGGCGCTGCATAAGGATAATGGCTGGTTTAAGATTTAGAGATGTTGTAGGAAGAGTTTTATCTCTCTTGGCATTCGTACATTACATGTGAAGAAAAACCCTGCGAAGTATTTTCATAACTGTGACTACCACAGTTCAATACTAGAGCAAAGAATTTGCCTGCCACAGCAGAGTTGATAGATTGAGGGATGGTAAACCACTATGGTTTAAAAATTTTTTAATGTCTTGCCCAAAGCAAAGGGACTTTTAGACACGTCATTTAAATATAGAAGATAGCATTCTACAATAGCATGAATATTTAAAAATAATTTTAAAGAGTTGAAATAACGTTAGAATTGAGTGGTATGGGCTTTCTGTTTAGTATTTTTAAGACCATGTTGTTGTTTTTTCTTAGTTTTTAATGACAAATGTTTTAAAAACCGATAAGTGAATTTTATTTTAGTTTTAGATTTTTTATTTCTAAATCTGTATTAATTGCTTTATAAATATAATATTAGCTTTTGGTTTTTTTTAAAGTCGTTAAGAATTTTGTTTGAATAGAAATATTTGACTTTGTATATTCGGTTTTTTTCCCCAAATTGTATTTTGATTTTTTTGACTTGTGCAAATACTCTATAGTAGTACATTCATCAATAAATATTATTATTATCATTATTATTATTATTTTTCATGCAAAATTTAATAACAAATTCTAATATTACATCTCGGATGAGAGCTGAGTGAATAGACTATCAAGCAGAACTACTCTGGAATATTATATGTTTATTTTCATTTGCAGAAACAACTGTAAAAAAAATTAATTGCGTTGGGTAAAAAAGTCAGTAATCATGATTACAACAAAAATATTTTGCATTGGTTTAAAAAGTCGGTAATCAATTACTAACCACGAGATTTTCTCAAATGATAATGAACAAATTCTAGAGCATCAAGCTGTTTTCTGTGATCCTCTTTTGTGTTATTTGCGATGGATTTTGACGGGGGATTACCCTTTACAAATATTATGTTGCATATTTAATTGACATTAAACCAATGTATTTTAAATAAAAAATAAAGGAACGCAATGAATTTTCTGTTTTTGTTTTGAATGAAATGAAGAAGAGGAGAAAAAAAGTAATATTGGAACTCAGCAGACCTTGTGTCGTCACAAACCGTTTAGGTCAAACGTCAGAAAAGGGCAAGACCTGATCTTTAAATCGTAATTACGCCGAAAATATTTTTTTTCTGAGAAAAGATATTTAGCAGATGGTTTTTAATTTTTGATTAAAAAAAAATTGTATGCAAGGATGCATTAAACTTATAAAATCGTTTAAAAAAATTTTCCCTTTTTATGTAAATTTTTTAGAAATTTTTACATGAAAATTAATTATACTACCTTAAATTTAGGTCTTCAGAAAACTTAAGGCAAGCATAAATAAACTTTTCACTTGCTGGTAAATTTTTGGAACCATACTGGAAAATTGAAAAATATAGGGGAAAAAATTACATCATCAGGCAAATCTCCATCCCAAGGAAATGATAAAAGAATTTGTTCAAACTCTTCTTGGTTATGTACCTAAAAATATGTAAAAATAATTAGTATTCAAGAAAAAAAACCCCTTATAAAATCAGTTATTAGCATTCTTACTGTTATAGGCTGAAAGTGTTCCTTGACAAAATCTCTAAACTCTTGTACCCAAACTTTGCATAAGAACTTCAGTATAAGGGTCTCTTAGCTCTCGTACTAACTCCCAGAGGGGTTTTAACTGAATAACCATAGTTTCTTAATGTCGTGCAAAATAACATAATTAGATCTTTTATTCTTAAGATTAGTGTAGCGTCAGTACAGTATGCCTAAAATAAAGGAAATAGTTGTGAAGTGTAAGCCACACCATTAAAAAATGTTTGCAACTATTTTTACTGAATGAGACGCACTAGGTTTTTTGTTTTTTTTATTTGAAATCTAGCTGACTAGTGTTTCAATCTTTCATTATTCTCAGAACAAATAAAAAAGTAGGTACTTAAATGTTTTTATACTTTATGGTTGATTAAACGTGTGCTTTGATAAAAATGTTGTAAGACAGAGCACAGAACAAGTTTTTATTACTGTGTCTTTAATCGGGGTATTTCCGAAATCTATTTGTGTGTTGGTTCATTTTTCGTTCCTATAGTTTTTTATGTTTAGCACTTCTAAAAAATCCATAAAAGTGATTGTTATGTATAGAATTTCTGCTAGATATAAATTTTTCTGATTATATAAAATTTAATGCCCATGTTCTTTTATTCTATTATTGAGGATCTACCAGTCTGTCCTTTTTTGTATATTTTTTTCCGGAAAAAACCCTCATTTTAAAAACAAAAATTGGTTTTACATTTTTTATTGGATAAAATTTTTAAACGTTTTAAAAAGGTAACCTTTAAGGAAATTAAAAATGAACTGTTTTTAAACCTTAATTTTCTGTCATTTCCATATTTCTGAATACCTTTTAAAAAAAACCTGCCATTTATTTTTCCCTTTTTATATAATTTTAAAAAAAAGAAATTAAAAAAAAATTGGGAAAAATCCTAAATTTGTAGATTCTTTTACTCAAAACCCAAAAAGTGTTGAAAAGGAAAGTGTCAGGCCTAGGTAATTTGAAAGGCCTTGAAAATTCAGGGAAAACCCAGTTTAACCCTTTATTTAACTTTTAAAAAAAAAACCTAAATAAAATTTAAATTCTAACCTTCATTTCTAATAACTAAACACTAATAAAAATCTGAAAAATAAATAAAATTTAAAAACATACATTTGGTAATCCCAATTTGTTTTAAACAAATTTTTTCCCCTTCATTTCAAAAATTTAAATTGTTTTTTTACTTGAATTTTGCTCTTTAAGTAGGAAAAAAAATTTTTTAAACTAATGTTTAATAAGGAATTTAAATTAAAGAGATGTTTTGGGAAATACACTTCATTTTACTTTATTTCCATATTTTTAATTATCCTTTAAAAATATTGATTAAAATATTTTTTTTATAATAATTTTTAAAAAAATAAATTAATAATAAAATTTTATAAATTATAAATTTTTTTATTTAATTTTTA